>OX457025.1:5086324-5285154 GCA_949752745.1 Protula sp. h YS-2021
TTAAGATTTGGGATGATGTAAACCTAGAGCTATCGAAAATATCTCTCCTGTTGTTTTTATTTAGTTGTATCCGAGGATAGGTCACGCGATGTTATACAATTTATGGCACGAAATACCAGAAAACTTACGCTAAGAAAAAATCCGGAAAATTTTGTTACAAGAAGTATAAATATATTTTGATAAATTAGAAAAATCTGACACTAAATTGAGTGGGCATGCCTTGGAATAATAAAATAAAATTTGCCTTCCTGCTTTTGTTCCATAGTGCTGGCTGTGTTGTTGATACAACAAAGAGTTCTGGCGAAACTGGGGACAGTCTGACTACCGCGTACCCAGGTACTGCTGATAGTGTATGTGCTCACAGGAATGATAAATTATGTTTAATAGATTAATAAAGCAGGCGTATTAATAGTGTGTAGCTGAGATTTGCTTTAATCTAAATCTAGAACCATTGAGAAATTTTATTCCATAAAATACAACAAGAAGAAGAAAATTAACATTTTGTTATGCATAATATTAAACATTAATGTTTGATTATGAAAAAAATATTTGTCCTTGAGAATGTGGTGGACCGGGCTTGAATCCAGTAGAGATGTGGCAGAATGTGAACCTAGAACAATTCAAACTCTGTCTCTATAAATGTCATAGCATATGATGCTATCAAATTTATGGCACGAAATAGAGTGGAGCCAACATCAAGAAAAAAGACCGAAACATTATCTCTGTGTCTCTCTGGTTTTTTCCATTGTTGTCCGATAGAATTTATAACATCAATTACAATAGAATTCATATCAAGAGAAAATCAAAACATTTTGTTATAAAAATATTAAATACTAATGTTTCTTTAAGAATAATCTTTGACTTTCAGACTGTATTAAGTGGTCATTATTTGCAATAATAAATAAGATGTGCCTTCGCTCTTCTGCTGAATACAGGTAGCGGAGTGATTGACTCAACAGAGGCTTCTGATGAAACTTGGGAATTTTTGAGTACCAGATATGCAGGTACTGCTAATGATGCGCATGTACTCAACGAACTGATAGATGAAGTGAGATAGATTAAACCTATAAAAGGGTAAAATTGAGCGAAGTCCAGGTTTGGCTTATTATGAAAATAGAGCAATTGAAAATATGTGTCTATGATTTAGTTTCTGTAGCTCCCTTTGCTTTTAGGTCACGTGACGTCACCATATTTATATCACAAAATGCAAGAAAAGTTAGGAAAAAGTAGGAAAAAAATATTTTTCGTTGAGTATGAATTAAAAGGAATATCTGTTAATAATAAACAAGATTTACCTTCTGGAGAAATCGACAACAGTTTCATTAGCAGATATGCAGGTGTTGCCTACGATGCAGATACTCGCGAAAATGATAGTTTGCTTGTGATAGATTAAAACAGCAGGCGTGTAAATAATATGCGGTGCAGACTGGCACAATATAAAATTAGAACGATTCGTACTTTGTCTCTCTAATTTTTTTTCCATTGTTACCTGATAGAATTTATAGAATTTACGGCATCAGTTAGAACAGAATCGATATTAAGAGAAAATCCAAACATTTTGTTATAAGCAATATTAAAAAGTAATGTTGCTTTAAGAAAAAACTTTGACGTTGAGACTGTATTAAGTTATTATTATTTGTAATAATAAGCAATATGTGGCTTCGTCCTTCTGATGAAAACAGTTAGTGAAGCGGTTGACACAACAGAGGCTTCTGACGAAATTTTGAGTGACATATATGCAGGTACTGCTACTGATGCACGTACGCACCGAAATGACACATTAAATATGGAAGATTAAATCTGCAGTAGTGTAAATTGAGTGCAGTTGAGATTTTGCCTAACTTAGAACCATTGAAAATATGTATCTCTGATTTTATTTCTGAAGTTTGTTATAAATTTGATTATAAAGAATATTAAAGACTAATGTTGAATTGTGAAAAAGATATTTGTCATTGAGAATGAATTAAGTGGGCATAGCTGTTAAGAATAACGAGGATATACCTTCGTTCTTCTTCTGAGTACAGTACGTGAAGTGGTTGAAACAACAGAGGCTTCTGATGAAGGCCGGGACAGTTTCATTACCAGATATACAGGTATTGGCTACGATACAGGTACGAAAATGATAGTTTAAGTGTGATAGATTAAAATAGAAGGCGTGTAAATTATATGCAGTTGAGATCGGCACAATATAAACCTAGAACAATTCAAACTTGGTCTCTCTGATGTTTTCTATTGCTGTCTGATGGAATTAATGGCATCACTGACAACAGAATCTATATCAAGAAAAAAAACATTTTGTTATAAATAATATTAAAAATTTATGTTGTTTTAAGAAAAATCTTTGACGTTGAGACTTATAAATGGTATTTTTTGTAATAATAAATAAGATGTGTCTTCGTACTTCTGAGTACAGATAGCGGATTGATTGACACACCAGAGGCTTCTAGCGAAACTTGGGAAACTTTAAGTACCAGATATGCAGGTACTGCTACCGATGCAAGCACTCACCGAAATGATATATTAAATGGGATAGATTAAATCTGCTCGAGTGTAAATTGAGTGCAGTTGAGATTTTGCATAACTTAGAACCATTGAAAATGTGTATTTCTGATTTTATTTCTGAAGCTTATTATAAATTTTATTATAAAGAATATCAAAGACTAATGTTGAATTGTGAAAAAGATATTTGTCGTTGAGAATGAAGTAAGTGGGCATGGCTGTTAAGAATAAACAAGATTTACCTTCATTCTTCTGCTGAATACAGCAAGTGAAGTGATTGAAACAACAGAGGATTCTGGTGAAGGCAGGAACAGTTTTAGTACCAAATACGCAGGTGTTGCTACCGATGCAGATGCCCGTGGAAATAAAAGTTTAAGTGTGATAGATTAAAACAAAAGGCCTGTAAATTATGTGCTGTTGAGATGTGGCAGATAGAATTTATGGCACGAATTACAACAAAACCGATATACATGTCGTAGTTTACATGTCAAAACCGAGTTTACATGTCGTAGATTAAAATAGCCGGCGTGTAATTTTTTTGCAGTTGAGCAGTGGAAGAATGTAAACCTAGAACAATTCAAACTGTATCTCTATGACGTTTTCTATAGTTACCCGATCGAATTGATGGCGCGACTTACAACAGAACAGATATCAAGAGAAGACCCAAACATTGTGTTAAAAACAACATTAATAATAATTTATGTTTAAGGAAAATTCTTTAACGTTGAGACTGTATTAAGTGATCATTATTTGTAATAATAAATAAGATGTGCCATCGCCCTTCTGTTGAATACAGGTAGCGGAGTGATTGATTCAACAGAGGCTTCTGGTGAAACTTGGGAAACTTTGAGTACCAGATATGCAGGTACTGCTACTGATGCACGTACTCATCTAAATGATATGTTAAATATGATAGATTAAATCTGTAGGCGTGTAAATTGAGCGTAGTTGAGATTTATCCTTATGTAAACATAGTACCATTGAAAATTTGTATCTCTCGTTTTATTTCTGTAGTTTATTATAAATTTTATTAAAAAGAACCTTAAACACTAATGTTCAATTGTGAAAAAAATATTTCCCGTTCATAATGACGTAAGTGGGCGTGGTTGTTAAGAATAAACAAGATTTACCTTCATTCTTCTGCTGAATACAGCAAGTGAAGTGATTGACACAACAGAGGTTTCTGGCGAAACTGGGTACAGTTTTAGTATCATATACGCAGGTGTTGCTACCGATGCAGGTGCCCGTGGAAATAAAAGTTTAAGTGTGATAGATTAAAACAAAAGGCCTGTAAATTATGTGCTGTTGAGATGTGGCAGATAGAATTTATGGCACGAATTACAACAAAACCGATATCAAGAGAAAATCCAAACATTGTGTTATAAACAACATGCTGAATGTAGGTAGCGGAGTGGTTGACACAACAGAAGCTTCTGGCGAAACTTGGGAAACTTTGAGTACCAGATATGCAGATACTGCTACCGATGCACACACTCACCGAAATGATATATTAAATGGGATTGATTTAATCTGGTTGAGTGTAAATTGAGTTCAGTTGACATATGGCAGTATATAAACCTAGAAAAATTCAAACTTTGTCTCTCTGACGTTTTCTATTGTTGTCTGATATTATTTATGGCGCGAATTACAACTGGACCCATATTAAGAGAAAAACCAAAAATTTTGACATAAACAGCCTTAATAATTTATATTAACCTTAGAAAAAATCTTTAGCGTTGAGGCTTTAGTAAGTGGTCATTATTTGTAATAATAAATGAGATTTGCCTCCGCCCTTCTGCTGAATACAGGTAGCGGAGTGGTTGACACAACAGACGCTTCTGGCGAAATTTGGGAAACTCTGAGTACCAGATATGGAGGTACTGCTACCGTACACGTATTCACCGAAATGATAAGATTAAACCTACAAGATGGTTACATTAAGTGCAGTTAAAATTTTGCATAATGTAAACCTAAAACCGTTGAAAATGTGTGTCTCTGATTTTATTTCTTTAGCTTCGTTTTGGAATAGATCACGTGAAGTTATGAAATTTATGTCACGACATAACTTATATCAAAAGTGCCTCGTTTATATCGTATTTTCATGAAGTTTTAGGATGATATTGAATATTTAGGATTGATATTAACTTTTAGGATTGATTAACTTTTTAAGCAGTGCTTACCTTCTTAAGGGATGATTATCTTTTTAGAAGTGACATTAACTTTTAATGACTTATTAGGAGTGATTTTGGGCCACCAGATAATCATCGAATCGGAGGATGCACTAGAAGGGTTACAGTTCACATCGCAGTGTTCTTTCATTTTGGAGCAACCAGAAACACTGTACACAGTAAATTGGTTTCTCAACGGCTCTCTGCTGCGACCTGCAGGTAGAATACACATCACCGGTTTGGAACCCTTGTCCAAGAGACTCTATATGCACGGGTCGAGGCTGACCTTTGACCCGGTGTTGGCTCAAGATACAGGTGAGATCACGTCATCAAATTTTTTGTTGCTAATAACAGTAAAGAATGGTTTACTAATAACAGTAAACAATGATGTTTTATGCACCTAAGATAAGACATTGTATGCATGACTACGATTGCGAGACAGCCCCAAGACATAATTTAAGAAGATTTGCAATAAGTTCAATACGTTTTTCCAATTAAAGTTTCAATTGAACACATTGAAGTGTAATCTAACTGAAAAAATCTATAACTTATTGTTATATATTCGTGTATGTATTTGCTGATTTGTTGTCCACAGGGATTCTGAAGTGTTGTGTTGAGTTGACCGAAAGTGGGAAGGAAAGTGAGAAAAGCCTGTCTCTCAATGTTTTGGCTCTTCCAACAACTGCCCTCAGACCCATAACAGCCCTGGTATACCAAGGTTCGGATGTAACGCTGCTTTGTCACGCAACCCTGCAGTCAACTGGACACCCGAAGGATGACGCCACACCGCTCATATTCTGGTATAGGGACGGTGTGGCTGTTAACGAAAACGGTGCGTTTATTGGGTTTGGGGCGGGAAGCGTTCGGCTACGAGAAGTAATTGGGGGACATCGCACGATTTTCTCCTATGGAGTATAAATAGTGAAAATAAAACAAAATTGTAACAAAGTTTTAATATAAAATGGATAATTTCTTAAGGAAAATGAATAAAAACTATCTTTACTTTGATTTATCAGAAACGTTGCCTTCAGCTCTATATTTGTTCTTTCTTCATAACAGAGGAAACTATCACAGGCTTGGCTGGTGTATCTGAACTGACGGTATCTGCACAGGTCGATGCCGTTTATTCCTGCGGCGCCTACAATATCAACGTCACGCAAGGCAAGTCTGTAACATTTAGGCCCATACCCGGGCGACTGTAGTTTTCAAACTGAATGATGATTTTACGTTATGGTTGTTGTGCCAATTGATGTGTGGATGTAGGGGCGGATGAGAAGGAAGGTGAAGGTTGTGAGGGTACAATTGCTCTATTATACAGCTGCAACAATCAGATAAATTTCGTATGTCATGTGATACTGTTAGAAAAGAATACTCAACCCTTTCGTGGATCTTCCCGGGGTCTCCCAAGTTCTTTCTTACTACGTGAATAAATTTACGCAGTCACGAAGCAGGGTTGTAATACACATATACATTGTATTGACAATTGCTGCAACGTTACGACAACATCACACTCATTGCGACGCTGGTCGTTTATTTCTTCGACCGTCTAAATAATCACATTGTGTATGGCTTAGCGGGATGGAAATTATTGTAAATATTAATCCATATTAAAAAATACGTTTTCAAAATATTTTTTGTCTGCCCCTGTACAAAGGTGAAGGAAATCAAAGTTATGCGAGCATTTACGTCATACAAGCAAATGATCCAATCTGTGGCGAGGACACATTTGACAACGTCATGTGGCCCGAGACCGGCGCAGGCATTGTTTACAAACAGCCATGCCCCGGGGATATGATTGGTTGGTATATGTTATGAGTAAAATAAATCTGTAAATCCATGAGTGTGTTCTACCATTAAATTGTTGAACAAATAATCAATCAAATGCATCGTATTGCTTATATTATTTTTTTATAAATCGTCGGTTTTAGATTACAACAGTACCGCATATTTCTAAAACGTGTTGGACTCTAACCCTACTGACTCTGCAGCTTTCATACCATTAAAATGAAACAAACAGGAGAAAAAAGCCCAGAAAGTTTTTATTATGTGTTCAAAGGAGAAGTCACACGCTTGTGCGTTTCTCAAGATGGTGACATAGCCAAGTGGGAGAAGCCTAATTTGATGAACTGTGTCAATCTAGTATTCATTAACATTTCGCGACAGGTTTTGCGTTTTTCATATTTACAACGTGATATTGCATTTGATTTTTTTCTTTTAGATTAAGTTTCGTTTTATGTCAGGATATGCGTAAATGGGAACACCAATTAATAATACACTGCTGCTGCTGCTTCTACCAGCACTGCACCTCCTGCTATTATAGCTACAGCTACAAGTACAACTACTGGTGCTACTGCTACTACTGCTAGTACTTCTACATCTCTTGGTACTACTACTGCTGCTCCGACTACTATTCTACTACTGCTAAAACTATTTATTCTAATACTGAAAATAATAATAGTAATTATGACATTATTAACAACTAGAAGCTCATTCCGCTAGCAAAATGTTAAACACTTGAAAAAAATTAAAGCGCAAAAATACTTCCTTCAATAGGTAATTTCTTGAATAATATATTGCAAACAACACAGCTTGAATACATCTTATAAGCCGAGTAGTGTCAAGCTCTTCATAAGTCCCAAATTTCATGGTCGTAAGGCCCATAGTGTCAGAGAAGAAGAAGACACAAAAAATCGGAAAAACTGTCAAGAAGAAAAAAAGGACGAATTTTGCTCGCACAAATTCATATAACCCTTGCAAGCCAAAGGCTTGTCAAGTGTTAATAATACGTGTACAGACATGTTTCACCGGTGGCTTCATTGCGTTTACACAGATTACAAGGCTAGGCGAAGGGGTGGGTGGTCCTGAGGATTCAGAACGAATCACAGAATCGCTGGTAGAGATCACCAACTCCACTACCGCACTATCACCAGGTTATTTGTTTATTGTATTACACGTGTTGTTTGGGGCAAGCCATGTTCGTGCGTCTATAATGCTATCATTATGCACTCATGCTTGATTTTACTGTTCATTTGTGTAAAATTTTGATGAAATCCTTTATTTCTGCAATTTCCAACTGTTAACTTATATTATGTACAGCGATTGTTCGATGAGTAGCAACTTGTCGAACAATAAATAAATTACTGGCTTATCAAATTTTTGAATTAGAAAATAAGAAAATAACCGATGTTCTGGATGATTAGAACAGAGATATTGCTCAAGTAGTTATTAAAGTGTGAACTGTATTTTTCTTTATATTGATTCAAAGCATGTTTCAAGTTCCAGTTCATTTTATCTTAAAATGCCAATAAATTTATGAACGAGAACTGTTTTGCCTTGTTTTTCAGGTGACATTAATTCTGTGATAGACTCAGTGACGTCACTGGCAACAATACGGAGTGGGGATGATACTCTGGCGGCCAGCCTGTCCGAAAAAGAAATGGCGTCAATGGTGACGACGGTCAGTAACATCATAATCGAAACAAACGAGAAGTCATGGGCCGATTTACTTGAGGTAAAGCGCCTTCCCACTCCACCCTTCGAACCATCCACTTCCTCAGCCTAGATTTATTACTCTCCAATTATGTCTAGCTTTTAGCAGTGCTATGCTGCACATGCATTTTTAACTTTGCTTCTTCATTCTTTTACAATTTTGTTTCTCATTTTTATTTCTGATTTTTAAACTTATCTTTCGTTCTGTATTTATTGTTTTTATTTTGGTTGTAAATTAGTATGAGATAAATGTATAAGCGTGTATTGTTGAGTTAATAAAAGCAGATTACAAATTATCACAAATTATTTAATTTTTTGGATTAATCTCTCACTTAGATTGAACTATATTTTATTGTTTATATTTTGATATATAGTCTATGATACTTCTCATATTTTATGTAATTACAATGTACTAGCTAATAAGTGATAAATTTTGATATGTACCAATTGATAAGTGTTACATTATGGACGATAGAAAAATCCGGATAAGGCGGTTTCTTTGATGTGGACGGTGAAAACGTATGGAGACCTTTTCGCTAACCAGCTGGCTATTAACGACACTATAAGTATCGTGTCACCCATGCTAGGTATGATAGTTAGTCCGTATTTATTTAATCTGTCTATTTGCAACAATATTGTGTTCATATAGCACTTTTCAGTCTGTTTTTAAAGTGATCTTTCGTGTAGTTAGATAATTTGATCGGTCTTAAGTTGTGCAAATTGAAAAACATATATATATCCATGAACGACACTATTGGTAACAGTTGTCTAACTGGCCTTCATTCACTGAACGGTATAACTTCTGTGAGGTTCGTGGATAGCGGTTACTAAACGCTTCTCCACTGATCAGTACACCAACCTGCTCATGACATGAAACAACAATGAGTCCATGCAGTGCAGATTGCTGCATTGCATTACAATGATATTGGTCCGCTCAGGCACAGGCATGTCAGCTTTACCTGGAAAACTGGCATATGTTAGTTTTCTTAAACAAAGATTACGGGAAAATTTTATGCAACGTCTGTGAATGTTTTTTTTTTCAAATTTATGTTTTTATTTCGAACGTCTTCTAGTTAACGGTTAGTGACCGTTCAGCAGTTTTTGACTACCGTTTAGTGAATCATTTTACATTTAACTAATCGACGACAGCATTACTATTGAAACCATTGACATTGGCAACTTTACTGGAAGAATCGTATCGCACATTTCAAATTGATAATCCAATACATGGATTTCCATGATTGACAGTGTAGGCATCGTATTCCGCATACAGCAATTATGATCCTACTATAACTAAACTACCCACAAAATAATTGTACCACATCTGCGTGAATACTTTATGCTGTGTCGCAGTGGTACAGATGGACTCGCTGGACAGTGGTTCAACGAGGGACTTGCGCTACCCAGAGACAAACGAATGGCCGGACGATGAGTCATACAATGACGTCATCATTATCCAGAAAGAAACGCTTGACCAAATTTCGCAGAGTGAGTGGATTTTACAAGAAGCTACGTGGCTGAAATCGAGAGATTTTTAACGAATAAAATAGCAACAAATTCACATCTGATTTTTTCCTAAAATCCTACAGTTTAAACGTTTGAAGGATATGCTGGAAAATCTTCATATTTTTGTTCCTTCAGCATTTGTTTTATCATTTACCAGTTACAAAAATGTTTAAATATCATGGTTGATTTGGGTAGGAACCCGAAGAGATACCATATCAGTCTCTAGCTGCTACTACAAGAGTCTAGAAAAGATCCTCCCCAGCTACCGAAACGCCACTGATAATGCCTATCTCAGCTCCCGTGTCCTATCCCTCAGTGTCGGTGGGAAGAGCCACAACAAACTGGACCCGCCCATACAGATGAGCTTTTCTCACGTGAGTTATTCTCAACCAATCAAATGTCAATAGCACTGTATTTAATGTAAGGAATATGACGTTTCGTTGTGTTTTGCAGTTTATATTTTTCACTTCACTCAAAAATCAACTGAAAGGTCTTCAAGACTCGTTTATTGGTATGGATGTATAGATGTATCCCACTTGTCTTGTGAGATTATTAACCCGTAAATTATTGTAACAAAGATTGTAGTATTACTCGTTTATTGGTATGGATGTATAGATGTATCCCGTTTGTCTTGTAAGATTATTAACCCGTAAAATATCATAACAAAGATTGTAGTATTATTCGAAATACATAAATGTGTTGTTTACCAGTCATGTTGCGTACTAAGTATCTTGCTTTCCAACCATGTTGTTTAAAAATCATGTTTTACTAGAAGCATTGATTAAAATTAGCTTCACCATTGAGCTTAAAGATATAGTTTTTCAGGACGAAATATCAAACGACCATGAGGCGAATTGTTGGTACTGGGATAATATCATAAATACGTGGTCGACGGAGGGCTGTCACATGGTTAAATCAAACTCCTCTCAGACAACGTGTGAGTGTAGCCACTTGACCAACTTCGCCATCCTTGTCAGCAGGAAACCTGCGGTGAGTAAAAATGAGAAAAAGAAACTGCATAGTAATAATAATAATAATAATAATAATAATAATAATAATAATAATAATAATAATAATAATAATAATAATAATAATAATAATAATTATAATAATTATAATAATTATAATAATTATAATAATTATAATAATTATAATCATTATAATAATAATATTAGTAATTATAATAATAATTATAATAATAATAAACAAATTAAAGAGTTCAAAATTAAGTTACAAGTTGTAGTATCAATTAAGCAATACATAACATGAAGTTCAGGAACATTTCTCCGTTTCATTTCAAAACAAAGGTCTATATCCACGAAAAACATAAAAATGTTGCATTTGCTTTTATTACAGAGCGGACAGCACGCCTATGCCTTGGGGATTATCTCTATTATCGGCTGCGTGATTTCTATAGTGAGTCTTTTCCTCACGATACTCATCTACATCTCCACCTGGAAGTAAGTGAATGAAAATGGATTGGGCGGGAAGGGGTCGGGGAGCAGAAAACTCTATAGCGTTTCTATTCGTTGCAATGCGTATTTGTATCTCCTGGAAGTAAGCTTTTACATTTACCTTTAAATTAACTCCAAGACTGTTCATATTGGGTTAACTTAGTTCTCTTTGTATGAATAGTTTAAACGGTATGGTACCGAGTGGGAGTGAGAAGAGGGATGTGGAATTTATTCGTTGATATCGAGATTCATAAAAAAATGTTTTTATTTCTTGGGAGATATGCGCTTCCAAAGTCAAGTGGCGAACTTACTCAGTGCACTTTTCAAGTAAATTATCAGCAGTCCATATAGCAAAATTCTGGAAAAGTTTTGGTAAAATTGTGTATTTTGAGTTTTGTCTTTAAAATATCCACAGTTTCTTAAGTCTTTGTTGCAATGGGAATCTTAAACGATATGACAGAAGGTGCGTGGGCAAAGGCACGGTCACCGGAGGTTTTCAGTTTCGTCTTTGACACTTTAAGAAACAGCTGCGAGTTTATTGCACAACACAACGCGCGACTAATCCACTCTGTCATAGATCGGGTCATTGTCAGTATTGAACGCGATTAAGGCAATTTTGAACTGTATTCTATAGCGCATGGGCTACCAATGAAGCTTAAATAATCCATGGCCTATGTGATCATATTTTCTGAAACCAAGAACTGGTCTCGCTACTAAATTTTGCACGCGTTGCAATTTATCCTAAAGGTATTCCTGAACTCCATATAGCGTTCCATTAAAGTAATCTAACTGTGAGCTCACTAATGTTCGAACTAGTTTTCATATTGCATCTTCAATTAGGTATTTTCGTATGGTATGTTTGCCTAAAATTTTTGAACGATATGCTGTACAAGAGACGACATGTTTAAGTCATTGTCAATCATAACTCCCAGATCACGAACATACGATTTAGCATTAATATTTTCATCACCAACTGTTATATTATTTTATTATTATTTTAATACTGTCCAATGGTATTGTATATTTAGTATAACCCAGGGGCCTAGGGCCGAGCCTTTTTGCAGCCCGATAGCAAGCTGCACAGGTTTTGACTTTACAGTACTATTTTGGACGCTCTGAAACCTGTGTTTAAAATAAGATTGAAACCAAGATTTTGTTTCGTAAAGTGATTCTAAGCGTTCTACAAACACATTGTGTGAAATGGTGTCAAATGCAGTACTATAATTCAAAAGGATGAATAGGGTTATTTTGCCATTTTCCATGTTATTTAAAATGTCATTGGTTATCTTAGCAACCCTGTTTTCCGAGGTTTGCTTGCGTTTAGATCCAGATTGCTTCACTTCATTTAAGTAATGTTGTTCAGAATAAGTTGTAAGCGGGTCTACTGTTATTCTTTCCATAACTTTAGAAATAAGGGGTAAGTTTGAAATTGACCGAAAGTTCTTATATGAAGTGTAGTCAGCTATTGTGAGACTGGTGTTAACAATGCTTCTTTCATCTCTCTTTGCATGCATCCTTCCGAAAGGGATCTGTTTATTATTATTGATATGGAGCACAAGAGTTCGCCTACACACTGCTTTAGTAATCCCATGGGTACTGGGTCTAGTGAACAAGATTTCGTTGGAGACGCTAGGATATACTTTTTAATCTGTTCATTCGCCAGAGTCGTGAAGCCTGCAAGGTACTTTTCAGCTTCTGTTGGTCAGTGCAGTTAGCAATATCCTTGTTTAGTTGCGTGAAATTCACTACTTTTGTCTGTTTTGCCTTGGAAAAAGTTCGTGAATTCATTTGCAAGGGTTTCATCGTTCTCGGCACTGGTAAACTTAGATGTTAAGTGTTTATTGCAAATTTTTTTTTTATTCTTTTTATTCTTTTAGATAACGCACTGTGTCTTCTTTTTCGGGGTTTTAAGTTTCGGCAGGTTTTCTGTGGATGGATTTTTAGCCAGGTGCATTCTAGTTTGCGTCTGTATCGTTTTTCTGTGTCAATTTCGTTTTCATGCCACGGTTGTTGGAGTGTGAGTTTAGTGCGCTTTTGTTTAGAGGAACGTGTTTATGTCGAAATATTTGGGTAAATCAATGTCTTTTATTTTTGGTACGGAGTACTTTAGATTTTAGGTATTTGAAGGTAACAATCAAGTGATCCGATACTAGTTCGACAGCCGATGTCGCTGTTGCAAAAGGAGCATTATTTCGAGTTATAACAACATCGATGCTGTTACCGGTTTCCGTGCTGAGAAACATCGCTTCACTATGGGAGTCTATGCGAAAGGGGCTTTGCAAGCAAACGGGGGCAGGGGTGTTTGCGAGAAGGACGCTTTTCTAAAAAATTCTAGCGTTTTTGAGAAAAGGGGTTGTGTTTGAACAACAGATAATGCATTTTTTTTATTTCAACGTGTAGTGTTTGAGGAGTCAATAGGAGAGTTGCGCTGCTTTTTTATGCAATAAATGATACAAGATGCATGAAATAATTTTTTTTCTTTAATAGGGCAATAGAAATAACCTACACTAACCCTGTCTATCTTCGAACTTTTTTCATGAGATATTTTGTCGTGTATCAGATATCAGTTTAACTACGGAATTGGTATTCTAAACGGCTGGATTGCACCTTTCCAGTGTATGAGAAAAGGAAAACCCTGATGTGTTATATTACATAGTTATTGTTAAATAAACTACGGTGCGAAATGACCTTATTTCCCTTTTAAAGTTTCCTTTAAAATAAAATCCGTGTCCTTTGTTTTCAACCTCAATTAAGTAGCTTCTAAGAAAACACGTTGGTTTGTTTACTTGGTCGGCCACATGTTTTGTCAGGGGATTATAAATGGGATGAAGTCAAGTTTCTGAGCACGGTGATTTCTCAGAACGCCCCGGTTCTGCAGATCCATTAGGAATTCCGCGAAAATAGTACTCGTGAAAGACGGGAACTATTACAACTTATTCGTGAAAGACGGGAACTATTACAACTTATTCGTGAAAGACAGGAACTATTGCTTAAAACATTCATCTTCTCTGTACCTATACAAAACAGACAAATCTCGTCAGAGATCTACTGTTTTTCTGCTACATTTGTATCACAGACTTTGACGTCATTTTTGGTGCAGGCATGTGAAGTCACACCACGCAGTCGTGTTGATGAACTTATGCATGGCGCTGCTGGCTGCTAATCTCCTGTTCGTCACCGGTATCGACAAGACCAAACAAGAGGTGTGCGGAATTTCCGTTTAATACTTTATCTTCTGTTCTATTTTAACAAATAAATAAACAATAATAATAATAGCCGACACATATCTTTAATATATGAAATGTGGTTGAACCGTCTTTTGTTCAGTTAAATATGGAAGTAGAGACTGTTTTGAAAGAAAAAGCAAATTCGACAACAGTCATAAAATATTTTACTTTATACTGAAACAAGTTTTATGGACACATATTGTGGCATTCAATAAATATTCTATGTTAAGAGTGCAAATTGAGGGCACAAATTTTAGCCAATTTTTAGGCGTTGCTTCATTTTGGAACACTTTGTTGTATGTTCATATATTATTAATATAAACATATTTCCAGAGTGTGTATTATTAACTATTGTTAATAAGTTGTTTTGAAAATGAAGTGTCAAGTGTTTTTTTCGATAAGCATAAATAAAGTGAGAGGTTTTATTTTTCACTGGTTCGTGACTGGTGTTGTCTGCTCGCGTGTTTAGAATCTGTGCACGGCTATAGCGGCTCTGCTTCACTACTTCTACCTGGCCGCCTTCTGCATCATGCTGGTAGAGGGCGTGCAGCTCGTTCTCTACATCATCTACGTGTTCCACGTGCGACGGAAGCGGGAGACCGCGGGCATGCTGCTGCTCGCGTGGGGTAAGTGTCTTAGCCCAGAATAAGTGCCCAATCCTTGCCTCAAACTGGAGGCTACACTAGAGTATGTTTTCTATTACTCTGCCTCAGACCAGGGTAATTGCGATCCCTGCCCTTGCTTTTTGCTCCTCTTCACCCCTGGACAATGCCAGCTATCTGGTTAATCAAACACCCTACCTTCCTGGCTGGTCTATGTTCAGCTTTATATGCCCATGCGCTGCACTAGTTTCGTTTCTTGGTTCTGCTCACCTGAGATAAGTGTCTACGCCCTGCCTTCGGTCCACTCTCTGGTAAGTACCTTTGCTTCCTTTCTTCGCCTTTGCAAAGTGGTAAGTTCAAAATTCTGCTGGGATCCTAAGGATATAAACGCAAAAAACCTTGTTTTATTTGTTCTTTATTCAAATATCAGTTATCAAAAAACATTAAAATAAAAGTCTAAGAACCATGAATAAACTGGTATATGTGAGAATAAAAGTGTTTTGGTGGTATTGTTGCAGTGTTTCCCGCGCTGGTGGCTGGAATCTGCATGGGCATCAGTAAAGCAGAGGGCTATGGGACAGAAGACTAGTAAGCATGTGGCTTCGAATGTTTCATATTTCGCATTATTTTTTAAACATTGGTGACACACACACACACGTATATATATATATATATATATATATATATATATATATATATATATATATATATATATATATATATATATATCTTTAAAACCAGTCATAATGAGACCATGCCTTACATATACCAATTAGGGAGACCATTTGTATATTTTTTATCTTTGAGTTTCGAAAAACTAAAATTACCAAAAAATGTTCCTATACGTTGTAGGTAATGTGTGTGATTTTTCTTTTTGCCATATTAAGTAGCAAAAAATAAACAAAAGAATTGGTCTACGGATTTTTTCTATATTTTGCATGGCATTTTAGGCGACCTGGCTAAAACCACGGAATTTTCCGAGTCTCCGTAAGTTTGTGGTTTAATGCTCTGTATATTTGGTCTCCCAAAGTAGCATATTTTGCTACTAGTTGGGTGTTTTTACAGATTTAGTTTAAACCTAAGTTTATTATTTTTAGTATTTGTTATGTATATGCATTGTATAGAAGTTATACGCGTGTACGACAGCCTTGAGAGATGACAGTTTTACATATTACCAATGACTTGGTCATTTGGTTCTACTTTGCATGCAAATATGTGCAAGATGCTTCATGTTTATAGGTTAAAATATTGTTACGTGACATTAAACTCTGCAACATTTCTTTGGAAAGCAAAGAATTGAAGTATTAATTAATGATAAACAAAATGTCTCTTCAAGTTGAATATACGGTCGTCTTAAGTCGGTTTATACACCTAGAAATATACAACCAGCAAAAAGGAGACCATATATTTTTCATGAATATAAAAAATACTGGTTGCTATAATATTTTTAAATACATAGCGGATTTTAAATAAAAATTGTAGTTATCTCTGGTCTCCTTTAAGCTGATTTTTCGACACTTGTATTTATACAATGTATAAACTTGAATATCAAATTTATTATTAGGTGTCAACACACAAATTTAATTTTAAACCAAAGTATATTATACTCACTATGCCATAAAATCATTCGATTTTTGTTTGCTGTGTAGTTTCGTAACGTTTAAACAAGCTAAGAATTAAAAATACCTACTTTTGGTCTCCCTAAATTTTTGGTCTCCCTAATAATGTTTTTTTTAGCAAAAATGGTCCCCATATTGCTGGAGGTACATTTCTATAAATAAATAAATATATATATATATATATACATATATATATATATATATATATATATATATATATATATATATATATATATATATATATATATATATATATATATATATATATATATATATATATATGTCAATGCTGGCTTCAATAAGGCACAGCTTTGGTGACACATTGTCATTCTTTACATTCTTTACAATGCTATATATACAGATATAACCAGGATGATTAAACAAATACCAAATGAAAAGAATAGATGGATAAAGAAATAAAAAATACATTACCTCATGCGTAATAATTGCGGTGTCTTGTTCCTGTACATGATTTGTGTGACTGCACCGTTCTGAAATGCTTAATTCCCATTTCAAAGATTAGTTCAAAGACGCATACGAAATTATATATGTTGCAGAGTTAAGAGATAGTGATAGCTTAAACTAATATTTATACACTGATGTCATAAAATGTATATTATGGTGCTTGTTTGACAGCTGTTGGTTGGATAGGGACAGCTGGTTGTTATGGGCATTCAACATTCCAATCCTAGTCATTGTTATAGTACGTATGATAATTGGTTCAACAAGTAGACGATAAAATAAAGTTTAAATAATATAAAATTTAGTGGCCCACTTGAAATCAATCTTCTTGCTAAGCGTCATGGTCATGATTTTGTTAAATATGTCACGCCTTAAGATTAAATCAATATTTTGGTGATAGCTACAAATGTACATTTATTCATATTAAAAAGTGACATTAAGAATAAATAAAAAAATCAATATCAACAAAAAAACAGATGCTTTTAGTCCATACTCCTTCGGATGTTACATGGTGAGTAACAAAATATGTCAATATACGTATCATGCTCTTAATGTACTAAATGCCGTCTGTGCTTTTCAGTGCAACATTGGTATTTTAGTGGCAGTATTAAGACGAATTTCAACGTCCAAAATACGTCAGGTGGACGACAAGAACAAACATCAAAAGATAAAGTGATAGTTAATTATTTAGATATTAAACAATTTAAAGTATGGAATGTCGCATTTTGTCCCAAATAAAAATATTTAATTCTCACGGTTTACAACAGAAAACAAATAAAAAATAAAGCATAAACCAAAACTTATGAAACAGACAAAGAAAAGATAAGAAAAACGAAAAGAAGCATTTAGTAATGTTCTCTTCAGTTTTGACATTTGTACGCCAGGTCTGGTGTGTGGAATATCGTCGTCATAATGCCTATCCTCGGGATCACCTGGATCTTTGGCATATTTTCGCTCAGCAGTGATACTCTCGCTTTTCAATACATATTCGCCATATCTAATTCGTGCCAGGTATGCTCCAATCTCACCCCTCCCCTGCCTTTTCCATAGCAAACAAAATATCAATCAACATAAAATAAGAGTAAGCCTAGGAAAACCAGAAAAAAAACAATATAAAATAACAGTGTTATCAACCAAAGTATCTTTGTCTTCAAGTTGTCATAAATGTAACGTATTTGAACCATTACTTGTAACTATTCCTTTGACAGCCCATAAAGACGTTACTCTGGTAAACAAAAATATAATACCAGGTTAATAATTTTTTTATTATTATTTTGTTTTACTTTTCATATTTTCAGGGTCTATTTATATTCATATTTCATGCAATCTGCAACAAGAAGGTATGGATTTTATTATCTTCCTCTAGAATTCTACAATGCGTTTCATGAGTCTTTAATACTTTAGAGGAGGGAAATTCAGGCATGAAACATCGATAACGTTTCATACACATTTGTTTTATATACAGTTTGAGACCACTGTGAAACAAACTTGTGTCATCTTTCCAAACATGAGCATTGTCAGAAAAAATCTCATAGAACGATGTGTTTTGTGTTTTATTTAGCGACTTTGACTCTTGAAGGCTGTAAATGAAACGATTACAGGTATTGCAGAAACTTTTTATTAGCTGAAGCACCATCGATATCTCCAAAAACCGCAATTTTTTGGGTGTCTACCTCTGACATGTACAAAATGCTCTGTTCGTGCGTGCACTGAATTTATACATCGACCCATTGTGCTCATGGAAATGTCATTCTATTCTTCAGCGACCATTCGCTCGAGTTCGCGGGTATTGGACTGCCTGGTTAGCCTGCAATTAATGCTCATTTTCATTATTGCCCATATATTTTCAGCTGGACTAATTCAAGAGATTTTGCCGCCCAATCTATGCGCGTTATTGCAGTGTGATCAAGGCAGCGATACACTACACGGGGGCAATATGGACGGGAATTGTCATCCACTAAAATGAGTTTATAGGATCAATGGCCCCAGTAAACGGTCGCACGTGAATGTCCAGATTGTCATCGTGTTAATGTTACCGCCTTCCAACTATAACTGGTGCTACTGCACACATAGACGCCTCCTCCGAATCAATTCCGAGTGTTCTTGAACTGTTCTCACTGGCGTAACTTGCCCCTTTTCCAAACTCACCTTGTTCAGTCGTTTAAGTGACGGTGGAATTACAACGCGTCCGTAAATAGGCCATTGATTATGGTTCCATTGATGATGTTGTCTGGCTCAGTCTAATCGAACTGGGCATTTCACTGATGCCAAATACTAAGGTTTTTTGGGAATGTCAGTGGTGCTTCATCCTTCAAGAGTCAATATTGCTTCAGAAATCGTATCAATTTGTGCGATTTGTTTTTGACTTCCCGCTATGTTCAGAAAGGGTGTTTTTGTGGTGTTTTCTAATTTAGGTCAAAGATGCTTTAACCAAAACGTTTCTGAGCACATTGTCGACGTCCAGGAGTACTATACAGTCTCATGTCTCGCCTGGGAAGGTAGATTAAACTTTTTAATTCAGGCGCATTAGGTGCAAAGTTTAAGATAAGCAATGAAAATTCACGAGTGTGAACAGTCTAATAAGATCTGATAAAAGGCTGTATAAAATGATATATGTGGATTAAATATATTTTTTGGATGGTGGAAGCATTATTAGTGAGAAGTAGGGCGGTGGGTTTGGGAGGAGGGTTTTGCAGTTTGCATGAAAGCCAGAGAGGGATTAGAAATCAGAGCCAATTACCGCTGGATCTCAATTATCCGATCCTAACAGTTTTAATCAATCTATTTGAATTAATGGGAAGGAGGAGTAATGAAACGCAACAAAGAGAGACAATTATAAGTAATCCTATTTCCCTGCGAATTTCTGTCTAATCCCCATCAATCGGGATCCAGATCGAGTGTTTTTGTTGTCTTTGTGTTGTTGTTATTATTTTTCACACCTGCCTTAGACCTCTTTCACAGTGCGCGCTAATCAAAGAAACTTGATTTTGGGTTTATTTGCTAAGCTTATCATCACATTGAATTGATCATTACCTTGTGTCAAAATACAACCCATGGAAAGAAAGGCATGCTGCTCGACTGAATGTCGAGATGCTGCTTACAATAAGTTATTAATTTTCTTTAACGCCGTGCAGCGTGCTTAACGAGAAGATACGATTTTGTAACACGCCTGCGATAAATTCTGTGATCTGATTGATCGATCACCAGATCAGAATTTCTATTGTTGACCAGATATACAAAAAGCTATCATGACTAGTTGCGAAATGTTAACCAATTAGTCAACATTCTTTTTATCAATAACACTTCACATTTTCTTTGTAGACAATTATACTGCCTGTTGACTCAAAATCAGTGGATATCTGTTGATTGTTGCAAGATTTTCCATGACTTGACGGTTTTGGTTCAAATTCATCCCCCTACTGCCCAACCCTTGGCTTTGTAATGAACAAATTTACTAGTATTCTTTTGTTTGGGATTTCTTATCAATTATAAAATCGTAAAAAAATGTTTCACATTGTTTTGAGATTAAAGGTACAACAAAAGTAAGTCACAGAAATATAAAAAAAAAACACTGTTAATCGTGGACCTGCTCCGAATTCCATGCAATCCCCATGGATCTCTATCAAGCTTCATTTTGAGTATTTCGTGTTTGCACTACTACCTTCTTGCTTGCTATGGCGTAATGTTGCTTTTTTTTGCATAAATGTTTTTTGCATAATGTTTTTGCATAAATGTTTTTGCATAAATGTTTTTGCATAAATGTTTTTGCATAAATGTTTTTGCATAAATGTTTTTTGCATAAATGTTGTTCTTTTTCTGCATAAATGTTTTTTGCATAATGTTTATGCATAAATGTTTTTGCATAAATGTTTTTGCATAAATGTTTTTGCATAAATGTTTTCTGCATAAATGTTGCTCCATTTTGCTCTTTTTTGCATAAATATCTTTGTGCGATTTGACACAGTAAAGCTACATTTAAATTTTTATGAGTTACAGTGTTTCAAACGCAAGAATTTCAGCATCTTACTATTAAACTGGTTGTTAGCGCCTTCTTTCAAGTTTTAAAAACATTGCATAAAAATGGACAGAATATAGGCTGCCATAAAATACAACTTAGTTCTTCTCTTAAGTTGCAGATTCTTTGCCTGACACTTTTTTTCTTATGTATATTTAATAGTAGATTTAATTCCATTTAACAGTAGATCATTGGACTTGCCACTTTTTCATGTGTTCGATCTCCATAAACAGAAGACAAATAGAATTTCTTTAGTTTTATTAATGTCCATATTTTTATTCGTCTGAGAAGTACTTGTGGCATTCGTTTCCCGAATATGTGTGCAACAAGTTGTTCTCCAGAAAGTATTTTAAAATGTAAAGTTCAAGTGTGTAATTAATATTTAAAATTCTGTAAAACATCTAACATATGTAAAATATCAGTAGAAAACATGAAATAGGACTCCAACTGACACTGAACTAAAGTTGTCGATCATAATGGGTTTAAAACGGGTCCAAATGTGGTGCTTTTCAAAAAGTGATTCTGTCATGGGTTTGCTCTACATTTTAAAGTAATTCTTATTGCGCCTCAATCTTTAATCTATGGCTAATATAAGAGTTATGTTTCATTCACAGAAGGGCAAATATCAAGTTGAAACAAACAGCCAGCAAACACTAAAGCCAAGCTTAGAGTCGGACAGCTCCGGTGAAAACAGCAGAAAAATGAATAAGAATGCGAAGAAAGGTCAGTATTGGATATTAATTATATCAAGAGGATTGTAGCTATCCCATAGAAAAAGTGTATCATGTAAGAGTTAACAGTGGATGTGCGTGAATGCTTAATTGCTTGCGGTTTAGCATACAATGGTACGTTATGAATTTATGAGACTGGAAATCATTTAGCGGTTTATTGCATTTTTTCCTTGTTCTAAATATAAAATTTGCGACGTCATAGCCTGTCTTTATTGCACATTTTCTATTTGCTTTGAGATACAGTGAATATGATCATAAACATTGTGAGCTATTGTTATTTTCACACAGTTACTGAATTTTAAGTGACTTTTTTGTAACAATAGAGCACACTCACCAATGCAGAAAGAAACCCTCTGAGAATTACCTGATCCCATCCCCCAACTGCGTCCCCTCTTATCTCCATCTCTGCATTTATGCCTCTGTGCGTAATCCTCTAACACAGCTTTATTTTCAAACGCTAATTATAATAATATTCTGTTTTTAGACGAACAAATAATGAAGCTAAAATGCTATTTCTTGATATTTTGCTGTAACAATCTAAATTTGTCTTTGCTTTTTTATCCATTTTTATTGGAGGAAAGATATTTTTAAGATATTTTGAAGAGTATTAGCGTCAAGCCATATCAATTCCAATGCCTCCCTAAAGCTATGTAACAAATAAATAAGCGGAAATACAGCAAATTGACAACAGAGGGCAGTACCAAGGGGAGAGGGATCCCTGCGCAGAATAAGTGTTACCACGATTGTCTAGAAAGGGGTGATTTCGGTCCGCGCGGAATGCCAGTTTCATTGAAAATGGGGCAGAGAAAATTTTCTTTCAGGACTTCTCATTTATTACAAGAACAAAGGTGCAAGGAATGCTGTTTCGGAACTGCTCCTTGCAAAACAAAAGGAAAATACAAAAATTTTGCACACACTTCTCAAGTGAAAGCGTACTATTCATGTGCTAGGATTGAAATTTTATAAACATATAATTTTGATGAAAATATATGTATAATTTTAGCAGGACTCGTTCAAAAGATTGGACACCTTGGGGTTGAAATTTACAGCATCCTTGTTTTGTTGAAAGGGGGTATTGTTCAAACTTGTTATGTTTGTGGGTGATTTAAAAGTAAAAGCGCACTGTCACAAACATGTTCGTGAGTGCTCCCCTGCCACATTCTCCATGTGATATGATATCAAATACAATCAAAGTTTCATATTAAAAATCTGTATTTGCAACATTTATTTCAAATCTTTATTTGTCTACCTTTATTTGTCTTGTTTTAGTAAACAGATAACAGTTGGTAGTTGGTAGATAAGATACTACTGGTAAATTTAAACTTTTGTCTAACGCTTGTGACGTTTGTTGCCGCTTTTTATTTGTTTCTTTTTACAGCCTAATCCTTCAAATGTACTTTAAAACACAAACATATATAAGTGGACCTAACACCTTTGGAGTATTGAGATGCGTCGCAGTATACCAGTCAAGCTTATCTGTATATTTTTCACTTTCCGTGTAACTGGCAGGCCTGTGAGCATAGATATCTGACTTTTAACATGTTCGTAAGGGAAGGAACTCTCCCCTCCCCTCCCCCACCCAGCTTCGCTCCCCCACTGGCTGTCTGTATCCATTTCATGAAAGACCATAATATTTTATGGTGACTCAATTAAGACTGGGTGATTTTCGATTTAAAATTTATTATAGCTGCATATTCGTTTTTACGTTGACTTTTTAAGAATCACTCCCTCATTCTGCTCCCAACAAGACAAGCTGAATTGATATTAATCACGTGAGATTCGACCTTCAGTACAACTAGCATCTAGTGCTTAATTCTAACTTCTATGTACATATTAAAGTTAATTAAAATTAGATCTGGCATCACGTAACATTAAGAAAAAATATCAAATCAAAATGAAATTAATTTAAATTTCATGTTTTTTATAAATGTCGCGAGATAGGGGAATCTTCTCATCGTTTCTTGTAACTGGCCGCTTAATCACCAAGGCCTTGGATAAAATTTGTACACAAGGCATAAAGGTTGCCATCGCTTGGCACACCAGTCACGTTAGTCGTGGGCAGAAAATACCGGTGAAAGGAAACATTTGTTGCTTACCCTCTATTACTGTCCATACTTAATCACTCTTAGAGCAATCATTGGCTGGTGAATGTGAAACAATGATTTAATAGTACTGTCTCAAAAATTTCAATGCAGATCTGTCCTGCTAAAAGTACCATTAACGATGCATTGATAAATAATCAAATGAAAAATTGAAAATATGTAAATAAATGTTACAATTTGAGGTTATCGATTTATTTGAATGTGGGATGTTTAAAGTTACATTTTGCTGTATTACAGGAAAAGTTAGACAATCAAAGCGGAAACCCAGTATTTCGACAGAAAACACGCACGAAAATATCCCGACTGAGTACGCCACGGACAGCCCGAAACCTAATTGCAAGCTGGCGATAGAGAACGACTACACTGCCTCCGACGATGACTACTGTAGTTCACGTGATATGAGGCACGTGACATCTCAGTCACCTTTACGGCAAACTGACTTTTCCTTATCACATGATTTATGGCACACGAACTCTTACTCCCCCATGTGTAGTGATATTCGACACATCGATTCTAATCAATCTTCTACGTCATCACTGCCACGTGAAGTATGGCGCACTGACTGTACATTGTCGTTGCCAAGTAATGAACGGTACTTTGACTCTACGTCGTCGCTACCACGTGACATACGTCACGCGGGATTTAATTCACTGTTATCACGTGGCATGCCAAATGGCAGTTCAAATTCCCCTTGAAGACCTCTTTGTAAAGAGTCTCGTGGAAGGTCGAAGAAATGCGCCCAGACGAGTGTATTGATATGATACGTAAACAAGACAGTGCACGGAACACCACAAAAAGTAGTCCTTACTTACCGCGTCCCACCCCTTTTCTTCTAAGCATGCTAGAATATATGTGGCACATAAAATGTAAATAAAATAAAATTAATAAACAAGTAAATATAGCTAGAAACTGATATTATTGATTTAATTGTTTTGTTATCTATATAGTGAATGATTTATTTCTTTCAGCACTCTGATATAAAATGAACTCTCTAGAGGGAACCATTTTCGAGAAAATCACCGTTTTAGTGAAGTGCCCTGCTTAGTTCTATTACTCAGGTTCCACCCTAAATGGACATATTTTACTTTACTTGCTGGTTTTAAATAATCATTCTAGGTAGCAATTAAAAAATTTTCATATCTAAAATTGTTATCATTTGTATTTGCATTATATGTACCTTAAGTATGATATATGTTATTTAAAGTAAATGCAACACGATAACTCGCATTTTCCTTATATTTTATTATTTTCCTTAACACATCTCTGAAAGTACGGTGCATGATCAGCCAGTCCATTTATTGACTGGAAATGGGCAGAACTGGGCAGAACCCTGAAAGCAGGATCACTTTTGTGACTGAAATAAAGCTGTCTCGGTTCTCTAAAGTAGGAGTCAGTTGAAAAAGTATTAACTATTTCCGAGCCATTTCGGGGTGTTTGGTGTACACACAGAGAGAATAATCCTCTCCCCTCACCCCAAAGATTTTCACATTTTTTCGCCTGTGAGAGTGCATTAGTCACATGAATAACTAGCAGAATTAGGTTAAAATTGATAATTTCTCATGTACTGTTGGTTATTCTAATTATATAGGATCTTAATATCTGCACTATTCCTGGATGAATAGCGTATGCCGCAAATAAGTACATGCACAACATACATTTAGCCTTAGATTTATTCACACTGTCTTCACACTGTCTTAGGAGACGAACAGCGATCCATAATACTTCCATATATCCAGATTGTTTTGGAGCGTTGCCATTAAACCACTTCACTAAGCCATGCGTTTCCAGACACGCATGACGGACAGTGTTATTATTATAATTTACTCTTTACGAAAATTGAAATGATTTCGATGTGAGTTTGAAATGGAGAAGAGTTACATAAATTACGAATGTTAACTCACAATCAATATCAAAATTAAACCAGCTCGAAAAATATGAAATCAAAACGGTAGTAATTTGTAAGTATTTTAGCTATAAGTTATTTAAATGCTACATTTCCGAAATAAATGAACGTTCAGGGACACAAGTGCGTAAAAAATAACTATTGCTAAAAGTGACTTGAACACTGCGGAAGTAAAAACATGGTTAAAATGTATAAAATTAAGACAAAGTTCTTGTCTATTTAATATGAGAAAGACTGTTATCCAGAATCTAGTGCGGGGGCGATCTAATATGAATATTTTTATATCTATTGTATCCTCATGTCTCTATTATGGATAAAGTTTCACTGTTAAAACATCTCAATGGCAATGCTCAGGAAGCTACAAAAGGCGACAGCATCCCAAGTTACAAGATAGAATAAATGATCGCATTGATAAGGATAGAACTGTTTTATCTCATCTTGTCACCCTGAAACCGCAGATAAAGTAAAACTTCTCGTTCATAACATATCGGCGGTTCTGACTCTGGCGGTATCTATGCTATTCATGCTGCTTTTTAGAGTGACGTATAGCCAATGGAGGAAGTGAAAAGTTTAGTTGAATGGGACAGCCAAAATGTGAATTTGTCTTGTAGTAGTGAGAAAGGCGAGAAATCAAAGCCTCTCCATATCGCGGCACAAATGGGTTCTAATGACGTAATTGTGTACTTACTAAATCAAGACGATGATGTCATGTGCCGAACCGCTTTTTGCACTGCAACACTCTCTCATATTGTGCTGTCATAGAAAACCGAGCAGCTGACGTCAGCACAAAACATTATGACGACGTTATAGCTGCTAAGCAGTGCTGCGGATGTTGATACCGGGGCTATATTTGGCATCACACCATTAGGTTACACAGCGGCACCAAACAACATCTCCAGGATGCAATACTGGATAGAGAAAGGCTTTCAACTTAAGCTTCAATTTTGTGCACAAAACGATGACGTAAAAGGAGAAAGGTCATTAGGACTGCTTCTTACCGCGAAAATTGGCAGTGCAGAAAAAAATGAAAATGTGTCGAACTTCTTGCCTCAAACCTGCGATGTGATATATATATTAAGAGAAGTCACGGCAAACATCTATGAATGTCGTATGCTCTAATATTTTAAATAAAACAGGAAAAAAAAACTCCTTGAAGAGGATCTCGAAGCTAACTTATTACTATTCAATACAGAAACACAGCACAGAGACAAATTACAATGAAGGAATAAGACATGTCAAACTCCACGTTTCGTTTTCTTCATGATTGTAAAATATTTGTAATATTTGTAACTGCAAAGATTGATGTGTCTACCGCTATATCAATTATGGACAAAGTGAAATCGTATCATGAGAGTGATAATTACAAATACAGCTAATTCGTCTCCGATTCAAAGCAATAATATTACAATATCATGCCATTGTAACAAAATATAAGCCAATCAAATAATCATAAACATGAATCATATACAAGGTAACGGTAATCACGTGTAACTCTTTCAGATGCAAAGAGTTCATTTGGCTGTATTTCTCAGGAGATAGATCTTTCATGTTCTGGAAACAAAACAATCTTTATAACTAGCATGGATTATGGTGAGTGTTCAATAACGTGCGGACGTGTCTGTTGCACTCCGAATTCGATGGGCTGTACCGAACTGATGGCGGAAAATAACGAGGTGCCTGGGCTGAAATGAAGCTAACCTGCGATAATAAAACTTCCCCTTCCGTTACCAGGGATCTACCTGCTTGCTTGATTGTACAGCTTCTGAAACAGAGGACTGTATGAATATTTGTTATTCGTGTTTACCAGGTATATTGCTTATTACAGATGATAATTATATTGTAACAATTGTTTCTGTTAATATTTTGTCTTTTGATATACAAAGTGGTTAAAGCCCCGATAGTTAGAAATACACACTGTATTTAGCTGTTGCCAAGTCGGTCACATGTGTCCATTTACATTGATCATAATGTCATCGTTAACTGCTTATGCCACAACTAGTCGAGACTAAAATGCCAATGGTGTCATTCTTTTTGATGGCGTTTTAAGCAATTACGAGGAACACTGTCACCCGGAGAGCAGCGTTTTTTGCCCTATAAACAAAATTTATGCTTTCTCTGTCAATGTTTTATCTGATTTTGACAAAATAATAACACACTTAATGAAAGAAAACATTAGGCTTTTACATCAGGGTGCTGAAAATGTTTTTTTACAATAGGAGGACTGCTACTTCAGGCTTTTATGCCAAAGACTTTGAGTAACTTGTTATTCTACCGGATCAAGTATGAGGGAAGCAATAACCGTCCCTCAGTATTTTCGGGCTTTTTATTTCAAAGTTTGTATTAGTATTATATCCACTCAAAGAAAGATTGCGATTTTATACAGGTTGGAATTAATAAATAAACAAACCCTGACTGAATGTGATTGACTGCAATTTAACATAGAAAACAAAAACCAAACAGGTACAATGTCCCACATCAGTACTTCTATGGTAATCCTTCACACATCTACACCACGGTTCTTCTGAGTAATATCTCTGACAAATTAATGGTATTCTCTTCACATAAAATTCGTTCAGTGTCAAATTGAACATATTGTACAGTGAATCTGAAGTCTGAAACTCAGTTACCTGAATCTCAGGATAACGAGAATGAAATCACTTGTAAGCAGGTGTTAGATCGCACAAAAATGATTCGCAAACTGTGCCTAAACCATTGGAATAACAGGTCCAGAACACCAGGTTGATATCTCTTTTTCTATAAGAGAGAGTTGAAATTTATGGTTTGATAGACCTTCAAGATGTTTTTCCCGTGTTCCTATGTATACCTTTCCAAACGTATTTTGGTCCTGGGTGGTAAGCCTTGCTCAGTGTCTTAAATATTCACACATATACAATAGGTTAAGAAACATTAAACCACCACTGAAGAGTGTGTGACGCTTGATAAGATTTAAAAAATGTATAAAGCATTTAACTTAAACTGTGTCAGCTACATATGTTTCTATCTATAACTTAAATTGCAACTTGTTATGGTAACTCATACGCTTCACTAGAATTCACGTATCTCTTCTTTTAGCGATGCATGGAGAGAAGCTGAGTGCATACTCAGCTAGCAGGTTAATTTAGTAACAGCGAATAAGAGATTGCCTCTATATGATTGAATCGCCTAGCATTTGTAATAAAGCCACTGGGAGTGAATTGTTTAAATAATGTTTTGAATCAATCAGTTAATTATATTAAACATTTTTGTCATTGCTTCCATTAAGTATGGTCTGTAGAATTATTGCAGTTCTCAAGTTTTTATGCCAAAGCCTTTACAACTTTGGCCTTCCAATATCTAAAAGCGTTTGCTTTCTTAACGGAGTCTTAGACATGTTAATACATACTTCGCATTAGCAATGCTCCATGATTATCAAAGACATTAGAGAGCCGAGAGCAGGTGTCGCAAGCTAACAGCTTAAACAAAGTTGCTGATTTACTGAAGCTTACACATATGTCTAATGATATTCTAATGGAGTTCAAGAAAAGAAGTTGTACAATAATAATAATGGAATAAGGATAAGAAATTCAAAATGCGAGAGCCAAGGTTGAGCCACTTTGTCAGATCCATGTTGAACAATACTTAAAGCCAAAATAGGGCAATCGAGGCGCCCATGTCTTGCCAGTCACTAAATTACTTGCCTTAGCATATAAGGTCCTTGTATGTAAAGGAGTTGAAGGGATAGAATAACACTGTTTCAGATGTGCGTCCAAAGCGTATATTTTTCACCTGAAGTATGTTCATCAAAAGGTATTAATCAAATGTATTTATAAATCGAGGCATTTCAGTTACATTTCAGAGCATGAATTCCTGGATTATATATATATATATATATATATATATATATATATATATATATATATATATATATATATATATATATATATATATATATATATATATATAATTAGAATTTCAATAAACGTTAGAAACCACAACTGGTTTCTTCACTCCATTTGTCTTGAATCTTGAGAGAAACCTCTGCACTCGGTGAGAGGAGGCACTGATTTCCCCTAAACGCAGACTTACACTTTAAAATACACATCGTTTTTGGAATGTGGACTTGCTCGGTCTTGTCTAGTCATATCGGTTGAGGAAAGACGGTTCGGGGGTGGGGCATGCTTCATCTGAACATATGCACACTTTTATTAAAAATGCAAAAAAATATAAAATTTATCGGATTGATTTGTAGAATGAGTTGAACAGATGGAATTTTGTGCGAACGTTACTGTGTAGTCCATTTTTTTTAAAATTTACACTACATTGTTTAAACAGAGGGATTTTATTCAAATCATGAACAAGCATGATAACCAGTAAGATAAAGTTACGTATGTGGACATTCCTTCCTATAACCGTTCAGTTCTGTATTTTATTTCGCATTTTTACAGGTTATATCTTCTACTTGCCAGGCATGTGCATAATTTATGGATACACTTTAATTTTTATTACTTTTTTAATACCATCCCTCACGCACACACACAACTAGCCATTTGCCCGAAATGTGGAGTACTAAATAAAGGAGATTTAGAAATGTATAGCGACTGAAAACATCTTTCAGTTAAGGAGTTATGTTATCACAGAATTACACGATAGCATTATGTTGCTCGACCTAGATGAGACCTATTCTTTCAGACGGGCCAAGCAAACAAAAAAAACGGAATAGGTTGCATGTCAGAAAAATATAATGTAGTGTTTGAGAAGTAGGAGGAGCTAAAATAATGAGTGTATTATCTCACCTTATGCCATACAAACTAATACAAAAATCCTCAACAACAAATGTGGATAAAAATGAAAAAAGGGGTTTAGAGCTATGTGTACTAAAGAAATTACAAGACAAAATCATTTTTTATAATTAGGTTTTGCATATTTTTGAAGATAAAACACAGCAATTTCAATAAATGAAACACAAAAAAAAAAAAAATCTGAAAAATTCTCATGCCCCCACACCCATTCTTACAAATACCATTACATAAATAGTGAATAATGGACAAGGGACTGAAACATTGTTCGATAAAAATATAACCCACTCGAAAGACACGGAACAGCTAGGACGTCAGAAAAATATAAGATAGAACCCACGCCTAAATATAATTAAAAAGACAAATAGAAAAATATTATGTCAGGCACCTATCTCCACCCATCCCTTCACCACAGGTATTTCAACAAAAATACCAGAGCTTTAGGGTTATCTTGTCTAAAGGAATTCTGTTTCAAGAAAATATTAAAGTAAATGAAATTTCAACAAAAAAGTACATACAAATATATTATTAAGCACTCACGCCCCACCATATATCCCAAACCTATTTCTCTCCATGTCATTACATACACGTTTCTGAATAAAGCCCTCATTCCTATCCATAAAAAGCTCTGCGTAACTCTATCACAGTTCTGTGCACCAATAAGCTTCAAATGAACTAAAAATTAAACCAGGGATATGTAAATCTGAATTTTTTTCTTCAAACTGAAGAGTCATTCAAGACTTTATTGTATTTTTTTCATAGTAAAGATATAAGAAATATAGTTGGGAGTTTCAGTTTAAAGTACTATAAAAATTAGAAATTGATCTCATCATATGATTTTATGCTTTTACGACTGGCATCGGGATGTTATACAGAAATCTCTTTGAAGTTATACTTATGGGCATTCTCCATCTTTTAAAGAGAATTTGAAAAAAACACACAGAAAGATAGAGTGAGAGCAGAGCATGGAGCTTTTGCCGGTCTGGACCGCAGCTTAAACCAAAGGTTTAAGTATTGTCTAAAACACGTCCAAACACTAAGTCAATCGTCAAGCTTTTTTTATTCTTCTGATAGCATTGCCTTTTAATTAGCAAAGAACGAAGTACGTGTCTGTGAGCAACATCACACCTACGTAACACGCAACCACAGTTACCACGCTTCGGTAGCTTTCGGAATTCCGTTTGCAAACATTAATATTTTCGGTGCGAAACTAAATAGTGACACAGGCTTATAACTAACGATAAATGCCAATTCTTCTCAATAGAATAAAACTCGTGGCAGTGACAGTATTCGATCGGTGAAGAATATGACATTACAAAGAATTTGTTTTCATCGCAACATGTAATGATTCATTATCACCTTTGTACTGAGCATGTGTAACCTACTGATATATAAACGATTCGTTATAATAATGTGAGCAACAGCAAGAACAGTAAAGAATTCACTGGAAACCGAGCAAGATCATTACCTCACACAATTGCAGATGGACTTTACAGCGTGCCGTTTAGCTTTGTCGCATTGTGTAAAACCTCAGTACCACCAATAGCTAATATGCATTAATGAAAGCACACAGCGAGAAAGCAGGGGTCTGAGAAGTACACAGGATCTGTAACTGTTGTCATGACCTCATTGTTCGTGAAAAACAAACCCAGAGACCGCTTTGGGAGAGGTTGGCTCTTTCACGACCTGGCGGACGTTAAATCTAGAAAAAAAGGTTCAGAAATTCGTCGCTTCGACTGAAGAGGTCATAGTTAAAATTACCATATATTATAGTGGTGGAACACTCTGCTGTTTCTTTGATGATTGCGCAATCTAGCAAAAACTGGTCCAAGTTTGGGGGAATTCGATACCATGAAGTGTTTGGTGGAATATAGACACAGGCAATAGAAATGCTCCCTACTACAGCACCAACGTATTCCATAACACCTACATATTCAAAGTTATGCTGAATGGGCTGATTTGAAAATATAACGATGCCATGTCCATTGGTTGTACAACAACTATGCATACGCAACAACTTTTGTCTGTTCATAAATGTGGTTTTTGTTATGCATATAAGGTCCAGCTTCACTCTGTTTCAGTGCATTTTGAAGTTTTCAATATACGCTTTGATAGACCTGATGTTTAGGAGACCTGTTCCTAGGAAAGAGTCAGGTGGAGCAGGGGCGTAATAATAAATGAGATAATATTGCTAAACGTAATATTCACACTGGGGGAACAGGAAGCAAAATCCAATTTCAAACAAAATAAGAAAAAGTCACGCTGATCCACCACATGTATTGCAAAAGTAGGCTTTCATTGAAATTTTTAAATTGCTGGTTTGATCCAATGAGCACGATCTAGACGCAGACAAATTTATTAATTCTATTCTTTTATTCTTTCAACTGAAATAGTCATGTAGGGATTCGACTGCCACATTATGCTGAAATAGGGTATTCCAGCCTTTCCTCTAACTGTGAGTTGCGATGCCTTTATAATTAAACTTCATGCAGATTTTGGTTAAAATCCGTTCAGCCCAACTGCAGATATAATTTCCACAAGCAAATCGTACTGATGATGAAGTGTAAAATTGTAAACTTTCGCTGTGACTTTGAACCTGAGGTCACACCAACATAATCAGGTTGCGAAACTTTTACATAAACACTGCATATGAATTTTACGTGAAATCCATCCAACCAACCTGGCGACAACTCGTAGTGGGTACTGCAGTATAAAATTTTAGAGTATTACCGTAACGTTGACCTTTAACCCAAGGTCACCCCAACCTAATCAGGTTGTGATACCTTTTACATACAAGATACAAACAAATTTTTGGTCAAATCTGTCCACGACTTTGAGATATGGTGTCCTAAAGTAACAGTAGTGCATAATTTCACAGTGCCCTTGACTTTTCACCCAAGGTCACTCAAAGGTAATCAGTTTACGATCCTTTTCCACAGAAGCCAAATATACCAACTTCGGTTGAAATCCGTCCAACTGAATTTGAGATATCGTGTCCACAAGAAAAGCTTTACACACTTTATATTCAAGCTATAAAAATAAATAAAAAATCACTAAATTCCAATTTGTATCAGACCGCCATAAAATTGGCGTGCATTAAGCTACGACCATGGGGGTAGGTCTTGTAAACTCTCAGACCAAATGGCTTACAATCTAAGAGGAATGAGTGGTAGCGGACGGAAAGACAGACACACAGACGGACATAGCCCAATCAATAAGCCCCCTGTCGGGGCATAAAGCCCCGTTTGGGTGTTAATAAAAGAGTAATATAATCACGGTCTGGTGTCAGGTGTGTTTTCTGTTTTGTTTGTTGATTGTGTAGAACACACAGTGTGAAAGTGACACTTTGGAATTCACGTGGGAAAAACTATTACATAATATATATCGTTCACCGCGATAGATAGATGAAGACATAATAAATTCTTTGGCCAAAACTAGCTAAGACGTGTTGGTGTGTTGAGATTAATGTCAGGGAATATAATTCGCATTCCGAGCACATGAAATGGGTAAAATTCTCCCAGTTTCTTCATATAAACTTCTATGCGTTGTAAAGGCATGAAACCGCGATTGTCATTATTACTGTTGTGTTATGTAACATGTTATGTGGTTCTACCTGGCGATGCTCTTGAGGGTTATATTGTCTGACAAGGAGGGTGAGGTGGAGGGAAGTATCTTCCAATACTGTAAACTTTATTTGATATACAATTTGCTCGGTTTGCTTTTTAGAATTTATAGGAAACATTCCTAACATGTCCTTTTTTGAAAAGCCGCTTTGTCAGTTATCCAGCATATAACCCTCTTGAAGTCGCTTTCGTTTTCCAATAGATAAACAGTTCCTTAGGAAGATAGTGATTATTTTTATAATTTGTGATAAAATCTGAGACTATTTAAAAAAAAGGTCCTTCACGCAGTTCTGCAAATGAACTTGCTATAGGTTACTTTAGTTATCGCGAGAACAGTTTAATCGATTTTGTAGCGGTCTACACCGTAGCTATTAAATCACTGAGGATAATAAGATTTTGCCAGGTGTTGATAGTCGGACAGGCAATGACGATATCGATAACAATTGGTAGTGCTAATAGTTCGAGTGACGATAACGAAATACCGCCACCCCTACAAGTAACGGTTCTAGCGATACGCCAGAATGCCACAGATCCCTGTTTTACCTGCGGTTCCTGACCTCGCCCTGTTCTGATTAAGCATAGTGGGAAGAAAAAGCAAAGCGTGCGCTGAATGGACAACGAATACGAATTTGATGATGCTGATGATACTCTATATAGCGTTAAATGAATGTTGCATCACTGATTCAAGCAATCAAAACAAACGAAAAAACACTATTTAAAAATTGCTGGCTACTGTTGAAGCACAAAGACGGTCTTATAAATGGAAGTTATAACGAGGAAACTCCTAGATTTGCTTTATGTGACCTGGGTACTTCAGTGGCAATGGAAAGACAACTAATGACTAATAATAACCATGAGTGTGACCTGACGATTCAAGCTGGAGTCATTGGTTCAGAAAATAGTGCCCTAAACAATGTTTTAAATATGGAATTAATCGGAGATATACTAAGGACGATCGTATAAGGTCAGCGAAAAAAACTCAATCTTGTTTCGTCGACATATATCGTTCCCTCGACATCTTTTGTTGTTTTCTTGACACATGTGCCTTTCAGACGACATGTACATCCTATGCAGTTCTCTCGGCATTCCGTGTCGTCCCCTCAACATACTATGTCGCCCTATCGACACACAATCTCACCAGTCGACATGCTCGACATATATCACGTTACCTCATTGCATCTATGGTTGCGAGTTTAATAAGGCTCTAAGCCTTAACAATGGATGAAGTGTGGCATTTGAAACTAACGGCAGTATACTTGGCATCTAAGTATGCGACAAATTATCCAGTGTTACTTTGAGCCTATTGTTTCCTTTATGTGATTAATCCGGCCACTTCATCAATCATCACAACATTTCTTATGTCCCCCTCTTCCCATTAAACATTATGATGCCTTCCATCTTCGATTTGAAGCTGCCACTTCGACCCGACCAAACCAAAAATATTAATTTTGATTGTACTTTGATTGTGATTGGTTGTGTTCGGAACCAACACGTAACTTTCTTTTACGTCTAATCAAAGTCTTTCGTGCAACGTTGAATAGAAATCGAAAATTTGACGATCGATGGACGTCGAATAATCGACGAAGTCGAAATGCTTGACTCGTCCAAAACCAAAAGCCAAAAAGGAAAACTCCTTGCATTATCGCTAATCGGAAATGGTAACCATGGAATGACATTTCGAACATAGAGGTAAAAGAGGACTTCTTAATGTTTAGTCGAAGTCTATTCAACGGCAAAAGGTAGACGATGTTCCGGCTACCATAGAAAACAAAACCCTAAAGCGGTCCGACGTCGCTTGTGATGTCTATCTAACGTTGATCGAACGGCGCAGTGTTTACTGGACGTTCTACCTGTGTTAAAAAGAAAGAGTTATCCCAGTAAAAGGCATCAACAGAACGACGTAGCGTGTCGAGTGAACGACATAGGATGTAAAGGCAAGAACATAGTTCTCTGGGGAATGACATATATGTCATGAGAATTACATCGCATGTAGAGGGAACGATATTTGATGTCCAGGAACGAGATCAGACTTTGCTCTTTTTCGCGGTGAACTGATCGGACTTCGGTCCGCATGTCTAGATTATAAATACTCAAATTATTATCAAAGCATAAACATTCTGAGGCGTGTGCAGCCATGCGGAATAACTATGTCGATAATGCAATGGATTACTTACTCAAATGACACGACATGTACCCATACGCTATTGAAACAAGCAAAGCCGGAACATTTATCTTAGAAGAAAGAAATAGTTGAGATTAAACTATTTTCAGATATATCGGAATATTTTGCAAATCACAAAGATGTGTCTTTTTTACGAAATTTACTCATGAGTTGACGGGAAGCATAGCAAAAAGGTACTTGCTGTTACACAACATCCGAATTCGACTGCCTTTTCACATTTTATGATAAAATAGGCTTGAGGTATAGTTCAGGGTTAATTCCGCGTATTTTAGCAAACTCGGATAGTCTATGCTTTCCATTTCAAATCGAACGTTGAATCGACAACTGTCGCGCAAATATATTACAGTACAAGCAAGAAGCCACAAAGCAGAGAAAGCGTTTCGGTAAGCTTTATTCATTCAAGTACGAATTTCAATTACTGGAAAAAAAATCACGAATAAAGTTGGTTTGTTATGGCACTGCTTGTCCCTGCCTTGTCTGCATTTAACATGAGCTAGAGGAAAAATTACCCCTGAATCATATAGCACGTAATGCTTTCTTAATAGTAAAGCTAATGACCTAGATATTATGAAGAATCTCTCCAAAGAATTCCTCCAGGGTATTATAACAGCACAGCTTTATAACACCTGTGCGACAAGCAATGACACGTGGTCCTGGGTAATTTCCAGCATTTTCAGGAGCATTTCAGCATCACAGATTACTTAACCTTGCATATTTTGAAAAAAATACTGTTTCTTTTACTTCCGGCTCTATTTAGTACTGATGTTAACCGGGATAAATGTATGTACTCATGGGATTTAAAATATATAGTAAACTTAGCTCCTGTCTATCCGAGAAAAAGATTAAGATTTGGTACAAACAGGACTCTTTTCTTCTTGATTGCAGGTATGACAAATATGACATTCTCATGTACTGCCGTAAACGCCTGCTAGCACTTGCCGAAGAGATCTGGAAATGGTTAAAAGAGGTAAAGACAAGCTGCATGGAGGTCCAAAATGCACTTGCCAATATGAATGAATCATTCAGTATGTGTCCTTATTATATGCATTCAATATAAATCAGTCTGAGGTAAAATGATCTCAGCTGAAAATAAAACAACAAATGAAGATGTTATTAGTTTGGATATGTTAAAACAAAGACAATTTGCATCGATCGAAATAATACAAGAGTCGGTTTAAAGTGTAACATCTCTGTGTGGTAATCCGCGACAAAAGTGTTTTACTCGCTGACGGGGGAACTCATGTTCAAACTTGTATCCATTCATGTCTTTTTAAAGCGACGCTTAAACGAGGAGTGCTAATCTTGAAACAATAAGCCCTTGTCCAGACAAACGCGGAGTACAAACCACTTTTTGTGGTAAACTCAGAGTACTTACTGAAAATTATGCACTTTTAAATAAAATCGGCACTGTGCGCGGATCGCGCCTGACCTCAAAAGTATTTCCCCTTTCCGCTCGTCTAATATATCACAGAGTGGGCAGAAAATGTACCAAAAATAATAAAACCATACGGGCAGATATAAATCCAATGTTTTTGGTGTTGCTGTGCGATGTCTTCTGTTGCTTGGTTAGGATACTATTGCGATGCCAAGTTCGCACTTTTAGTATTGCGTAGCGTTACGCCTTCGATATACATTGGCAAACATGAAGGGAGTTATACTGATGACAGCGCCGCCTCCGTTACAGCAGGGCACATAATGACCATCCATAAGCATTGGCATAAAAAAGGATGAGGCTCCTATTCTGAATTATATTATTTTGACTCTTTTCGACGTCAAAAGCTCCGAATGAATTGAATTGGCTTGTATGAAAAACAAAGCAGAAGCACATTAATAGCACTGTATCTTTTTCAATTTATATATTAGGTCAATAAATTTTTAAAAAACTTTGGTTTTTGTTTTTGCAATTAGTTTCCACATCAGTATGTTCGGTATTTGTACATACGGAGGAGTACAAAACTAACCTTTTTTGAGATAATAGCCAAATTCCGGTTTTTCACCTTGACCGTCACCGAGAAGGTCAAGTTCGCCTCTTATGTAGAATGTCTATGCCCAAAATGAGATCAAAATCGCTAGTCAACTTGAGGTGTTTGACCTTGACCGTGAACGAGGTTAGCGAGATACCTCTTATTTAAAGATGTTTGGATTTACGGCTGTCTAGTTGTTTTCGAGATAATAATCAATTTCCGGTTTTTACCTTGATCGCGACAGAGAAAGTCAGTGTCACCGAGGTACTTCTTATATATCGTTGTTTAAACCCAAAGGGTCGAGAATGAGCTCAAAATCTCTAACCTTTTCGAGATAATTGTCATCCTTCGGTTTTAAACTTGACCCTGGCCGAGAAGGTCAAAGTCACTGACGTACCAATTATGTAGCCTCCCTGCCTCCCTGCATCCCTCCCACTACTCTCCGTACCCGAAATATGCTGCATTCATGAATCAGACTTCTAAACTGAAAAAGGCATCAAGAAAAGAGCTTAATTTCACGACTTCTTCTCCACATATGCCACCCAAATCGCAAAATAAATTTTCTTCCTTTGTTAAATTCGATGAACGGTAAGAATATAAAACCTAGATTCAAAAAAGGAGAGGAAACGCCAAAAATGGTGTTTCAGGAGAGGATTTTGTTATCATAAAAAACGTGCATTTTAAGCTTAGCAACAAAATAAACGGATATAGCCGACTTTAAAGAATAGCATTCACAACCAGAATTCCCAAAACACAATATGAAATCATTACAGTCATGGCGCTTTTCCATCTAAAGCAATGCGCGCAAAAAAGATTTCTAACGGGAAAAGAAATACAAACCACTATTATCAAGCACACGGCAGAACGATGACGACATGCTTAGCCAGAAAGGTAGACGTAAGATTTCATAAAAGCGTAATTGTTCCTTCCCTGGGGAAGGGGTGGTCGGGATTTGCGTTGGAGGATAGGGAAGGGTTTCACAATGCTAGAAAGTTGTGATTTACAGACAAGCTTTTTCACTGGAAAATTAACGGCTTCTATTACATTGCTTTTTTGTGTGTTGTGAAAGAAAGTAGGGAAGAGGGTCATAACCCAAATAAAAAGCAGCTTTGAATGCATCATTGTCAGCTTCAAACTCCTGTCTCTACCTGTGGTCATCCATACCTCGAAAAGGCAGCATCCACTTTAACTTTGCCCAAGCAAGTTTGCAATACTGGTAGGGGGCAATCGGTTGGCATATTTTAATGAAATAAGATGATGCAAAGGGGTATGAGCAAATAAATAAATAAATATATAACTAAGAGACTTATAAATGAGCCCACCCCAACATATTGTTGATCCCGGGCCCAGAAGGGTCAAGAGTAATACCACTACAGAAGATATTTTAAGATGTCCATTGGCTTGGCGAAAAGTAACTGACTGAGGCATCTTTTGTGCAAAATTGGTGGCAAAATGTGCATGAAATGTGTATGAAACTCTTCACATGAAAAAAATGAATGAGAGGTTATCGATGAATGAAATCTATTCTCAATCAAATTCACAAATTACAAACAGATTGAGTTTTCAAGAAATAGTCTCAGACAGTGACACAACATGGGTTCATTAGTTACAATAACTGTCAAACTTCAGGCTCAGGAAATAAGGTCAACTGACTCAGACAATGACAAAACCAACGTAGGAGAGGGAGAACGAAGGGATAGAGGATTGGGGATAGAGTCTAATTCTTGAGTCTAAGGGATAGAGCGTCCGCTCATTAATTACATATCGAGGTATGTTGATAAATTTTCTGCGATTTAGATCTTTGCACATCTCTTGATAAAAATGCCGTGTCATGGCGTCCATACACCGGTATGAATCAACAACGAGCCTGTTTTAGTTTTTCTAAACATTATCTCAAAATGTGTTGACAAACACAGTAATTTAAAGATAATGAACAAGCGGAAGTAAAAGTATCCTCGGTTTGCAAAACTAAACCGTTTTCGCTACTGCAAATTACACTTAAGACCACAAAAATACGATTGTAAACTTTAAAAGTTCAAAATTCTTTAATAAATCCGTTGTTAACCTTGGGCATGACCGAGGACGTAAAGGTCACAGAGGTACCTCTTACCTCATGTCAACTTTTGCATTGACCATGACCGATGAGGTCAAGGTCATCGGGATACCTCTTGCACAACATTACCCATTTCCAAAGGGTCGAAAAAATTTCAAAATAGCCATGTCTCTAAACGTTTTCGAGATAATGGTAAACTTTTGATTTTTGCTTGACCGTGATCGAAGAGGTCAAGATTACTGAGGTACCTTTCAAATAACGTCTTATAGACCCAAAAGTCAAATATGTGCTTAAAATCAATCTATTTCTTAAATTTTTCGAGATAATATCAACTACTGGTTTCTGACACTGGCCATGACCGTTCGCTTCAAAGTCCCCGAGAGACCTCTTACATAACGTATCTTAAGCTACAGGGTAAAAAATTAGTTCAAAATCACCAGCTTATCCAATGTCTTCAATGAAGGGTCGCAAAAAGCTCAAATCGCTCTGCCTCGAACTGTTTTCGAGTTATTGATCAACTTGACCGAAGAGATTAAGGTCAACAAGGTATCTCTGACGTAACGTCTTTCAGGCCGAAACGGTGGAAAATGAGCTCAAAATTGCCAACATTTTTCGAGATAACGGTTAATTTGCTCTAAAGTTTTTCGATATATAAAGGTCACTTGACTTTTTACCTCCACCTGAAGAGATACAAGTCAAAGTCTGATCTGTACATAAACCGTATAGGTGTTCCAATGGGGATTTTAGTCATATTTCTAGCTAGTTTTTGTGATAAATAAGGCTTTAATATATTTTGACCTGAGTTTGACCTTACCCTTGGAGGTAAAGGTGAAAAGAAAATGCGGATTTGACTGCATCTCATTATCCTCTATCTGTTAGCAGAATTCATCTTCTATGTGAAATACCACAAACTAAGAAATGGTCGGCGTTTAACTCGATGATGAACCCTAAAGAATGCGTATGGGCCTACCTTGATAAAAGGCTGCACACCAGGATTTCTGCACCACGAAATCACGCCGGTCGCGATCGATGCTATTTGAAGAATGGCACAGATATTCTCAATATCAAATCAGTATCACATCAACAGCTGGGTAACGTCGATTGAATTAAAGCATTACGCGAAGCTAACGACTTACATACCCACTACTGAGTGTCCTTTACATTCCATGAACAGTCAAAATGTTGGTTCAAAATTAATTAAGGTCTGTCTTTGAAACAGCAAACCTTTGGTGTCGGTGATTATTTCTTTTTGAAAAATCTTGTGTAATCTTTCTTTCTTTTAATTTTTGGAAAATAGAAATCTCGGTGACCCCAAGCTAGACAATTCAAGGGTTTACTTTATTTTGTAATTCAGTATATGTTTATTATATGTGTAATTTTTCGTGACTGTTTCCTTGAAAAAATTACTTTATCGACATTCTGTAATCAATATCAAAATTGCATTTTTATTCTGTGTTCCAACTAAATTTCTGAATGACTCTTCTCTAACAAAATAGAGAGGGTGTCTTTAAATTTTCGTACGAATGCTACCTAGGTAGTCCTATCCTGAAAATATATTTTAGTTTTTTTTCTTTTGTGATTCCCGTAAACTTGACGAGCTTGTAGCAGTTTTTAGTTTCGTTAGATAGTTTTAATTTAATTGCAACAATTTTGATCTGTTTTGAAATGCTCGTCCTTCAGTTTGCATAAACTTTCCTAGGCAGTCAGTTCTTGTAAAATTGGTTTAATTGATTTGAACAACGTCCTAAAGCAAGTTTCAGCCAATTTTCAAAATGCTTCTCCAACAAATTTGGGAATTATTTCTGTCCAAAAATAATTTTTGATCGCAGAAATGGATCTTTTTGGTATGAAAAATGAATTTTAATTAAAAATATTGAAAGAATGATTTTATCCAGGCACTAATCATTACTTTTTTCAAGATACTTGTTTCAAGTTTAGTTATAAAAAGACTAATATTTTGATGGCAAAAATTTATTTTAAAGATTAAAAGTTGCTTGCAGATTTCAAATATAAATTTAAGACGTTACATTAAGAAATAATGTTATCAAAATAACATCTTGATATCAATAGAAGTAGAATAAATTATTGAGCTCAAAATGGAGATCTTGCCATCCATTACTCTATTTTTGCTCGCACGAATTGAACTTTTGGCCTCTAATAATATTTAGGTCATTAAAGCATTTCTGATATCAATATTTTTTGATATTTCTATTTTTTTGGTATCAATAATTACTTTGTAGAACAGAAATACATTAAGAGATGTCAAAAATAGTCAGCAGAAAGTCAGTTTTCATGTCAAAAATTAATTTATGATATCAAAAATTGCCTAAGAATGTGAAATATCATTCCATGAATGTTTCTCTTCCAACTGCGATTACTTTCAAATTATGCATCAAAGATACATATGTAGCTCTCTTTTTACGGAATTGCCATATTTTTATGTTTTGGTAGAGTATATTTAAACTGTTTTATCTCACTTTTGTTCCAATTCAATCTATGTTCAAAATGCTTCTCCCACCATTTAATTATTTGGTATAATCGCTTTGCAAATTGTTTACGAACATTCCGCTTTTATCCTCTCTTGGTTATATATTACAGACTTCCAGACATGTAGTGAAATAATGACATATTAAAATAATCTGAATGCTTTCTGTCGTTCGATTTTGATCAGATTGATTTCAAAATTGGCTTGAACGTTTCCTAGATAGAGGTTACTTGTACATTATATTAACTATATCCCAGAAATTAGCCAAATAGACCCTATTTTAGGTGTATGCTGTCTAAGTCTGTATGCTTTCCAGTTTTGAGCAGTTTCAACTCTTCTAAATATTTTGTAAACGCTTCTAATGATCAGATTACTTTTGAATTCATAAGTCTAGTTCGCTAGACTCGTCGAGTCAGCCCGGCTGATCTAGTCACATTTATCGGGGACATTGTGTTTTTTAATGTTTAGTTTTTTTTTTGAAAGTTCTAAATATCCCACGGATGAAAGAGGATGTTCTTTAAAACATGTTTCCAATAAAAATGATAAGATATGGACATAGATTCGTTACGATAAAGCAATTTTTCAAAAACCGTCAAAGATGTTGCCGGGGCTATTATTTCATGTAGAATTCGTTTGATTTTTTTTCGGAAAAAATTAAAATCCTAGTCAAACAATTATTATCTCAATCAAATCTTGGAAATACATAATTTGTTAAAAGAGCTAGCAATGTATGTTTAATGAGGAGAGTTTACATTAAAGTACACGCAATTTTGTCACCACCCTTCAAAACACTTTCGGCAAAGTACATATGTACCCCACCCACAACCCTTTCGTCAAAGTGACCATATTCTTTCGTCACCAATCCTCACCATCCTTTCGTGAAAGTATACAGTTACTTTCGTCACCCCATCAACCGCCCTTACCCCGCCACCCTTGTTTTGCCACCTAGTATGTAAGAGGGTGTAAAGAGCAGACGACAACCATGGATAAACCCAACGTAATAATTGTAGAGGAGCGTGCTATTGCACCGTAGCATAAGTTTTATAGTATGACATTTTTTCTACGCTTCAGTTCCCTTCAGACTGTAGCTAATATATTCGGCCTGATTTCTATAGTTGAATGTTCCCATTGAAATACCCTACATATGACTACTATTCTTGTGTTTAATTATCAGTACATATGAAGTGATGTCTTTGCTTTCACTTATAAGCATTTTCTTTCAATTATAGGCTGCAGTGCAATGCATTTCACTAATACCTCGTGCACACTACGATGGATACCAGGCGCAAGGCTATCGTCGTCTTGCTGTTGCTGGTCTTGGATCTTTTCCATACACAAGCTAACTACATTCAACAACATGATCCAAGTCATACCACACTTCCCGACTCAGCATTAAATACAACTGGCACTTCCAATATTCCGAGCGATGCCAGCAAAAATCTAGAAAGTGAAGGAAAAGATCTTTTTAAAGTAATATCCTCCCAGAATGATGTGATTACATACAAAAATGTGGAGCGTTTTCCCTTACTTTATGAGTTTAGTACTGTTGCTCGGCAAAAACTTTGCAAGTGGGATGTAATTAACACGGAACAAAATAATTACTGTTCGCCTAAGGACTTCGGTGCATTAACACATGCACAACGATATTGTGAAAGGCTAGAAAAGGATTACATTGCACTTAAGCAGCATTGCATTCGTAAAAACTATAGGATATATCATGGAATAAAAGATGGCGTTTCAAATTCGAGACACTTGATCTGGACAAAGAATTGTTCAAGCTTGCTCTTACCACAAGAAAGAGAAGAGATAATACGCCATAAAAGGTCAAAACACGATGAGGATACGTCTGTAGAAGTGTTTGATTATTGTCACTATAAAGGTAAAACAATGCATTTTATTGGTATGGTGTCTAACCTCCATGGCTTCAGTGATATGATTAGTTCCATGAAATGTGAAGAGCCCTGTACAATAATTGCTTTTGAGCATACAGATTTCGAAGGCATACAGTATTCATTTTCCTCGTCCACTCATTACATAGGGCAGACATTTTATAATGTAATATATTTTATTGTTGTATTGATGTTCGCTTTGACACAGCTCTGCTACTATGAGTTAGTCAAGTGGTGGTCTCACCAAGAAAATAGCGAATATTTCTGTGGTGACCACATTTTTGAAAAACTTCGTTTCATCAGGTCGATCAAAATGCATAATTCATTTTGTTCACTTATTTTGTGTACAGAAACAGTTGATGGATCTTTTAAATTTTTAAACAGCAACTCATCAGGAATTATGTCATTTGTGCATTCGATTCAAATAAAACCATGTCAGCTAGAGGGTTATGAGGGAAATTATAACGTGAGTGTCTTTCTTTATGAACATCCACGATTCAGAGGAACGATAGCAAAGTATACATCAGAGGCTGATATTGTTCAGCATAATGACCCATATTTATCATTTGCTTATATGATTGACTGCAGCATCTTAACTTTCGAGCATTGGGAATTTAGGGGAGAAAGACGTCTTGTTTGGAATTTTCCTCTTGATCTAAAGTCTCTTTCTTTTGACAGTAAGCTCTCTTCCTTGGTACTTTTATCTTTTCCAGTTTGTGTTTATTTATATGATAGTACCTACTTTGGTGGGAAACACAAACGTGTTTGTTCTGATAGTGATCAAATAACGTTTCAAAAATAAGGTATCTTCATTAAAGGTTGAATGTGATCATTGCACTGCTATAGTTTACACTGAAAGGCATTTTGCTGGAAAGCATCAGTCGCACGTGGGATATGTGTCCCACCTAGAATCAGGCTTAAGCAAGACAGTGTCTTCAGTTCAAATAAGACCTTGGCAAACTGATATATCTGTTTTTAAACCTAGCATAGATGAGACCAAGCCTTATAATGTCATTCGGCATATACTAATAGTAAGTATGTTCCGTGCATTTGCTTCATTTGCATGCTATGGAGCGATTCGCAAAGGCAGTGGTAATAGAGGGTGTGAAAGCGTTAGCTGCGGGCATGAAAGTCTCTTCCAAACAAAGGTTTCATGTAATGTGGTAATGCTATTAAGGAGGGATTGAAAAAGACAATTAAATCATATATCATTAAAACTATTAAATCGATTAAAGCGATGTAAAAATTGCAGTTGATGACACAATCAAGAAGGCGCGGAGGTCTGGAAGTAAGGCATCGTACAACAATATTATAACGCAAACAGATGACATATTGATAGGGTATTGGAGGACTGGTCTTTTCAACGAATTTTCTCAAGACAGTTTTCAGGATGTCTGCCTACAACTTCGAAACCCAGAGGTCTTGAATAGAAATAAAAACGCATATCTCGAAGCGATTACTCAAGAAAGAATGAAAATCCAGACCACGAATTCAGATTTTCAAATAGAAAAAGAAATTTTAAATAGAATTCAATCAATTCATGATTTAAGACATCTTGACCTTGCAGATGTTGTACTTTTGAGACGTTACACTACACCAAGATATAAAATATTAAACAATTTCTTAAGAGAAAGGCTTTCTGATGCCAAGGAAAAGCTGCTTGCAAAAGTGGAGAGTGCATTACTCCAAACGACACTGGATAAATGTCCTACGGTTAAAAGCCAAATTTTCTACAGATGGGAATCAAGAACACAGGACCTTTACAAAGAGGGGGAAATATACCATGCACTGGCTTTTACTAGCACATCAAGTGAGTACATTTCTCCCTCAAGCGTACCATCTTTGGGATCATCCAATCTTGTACTACTGCGTATTGAATCATATGAAGGTGTGGATATGTCTCCATTTTCAAAGTTTAAAGCTCAAAAAGAGGTCCTTCTTCCGGCGAACCGGCACTTCATAGTTGAAAAAGTACAGGTCGGTAAAAATATCAAAGACCATAAAATAAATATTTATATTGATGTGGTAGAAGTTCATCTAAAACAACATCCCGTTCCTTAGACATCCAACTAAGTGAACATTTAATGTACCTGTATCGTACAAGGTCACAAATCAATGCTTCCTTTTATTGACAAGTGTATATACTTGTTGTAAAATAACGACCATGATAGAAGAAGCAGAAAAGGGAAACCTAACAACAAGAAAACTCTCTCTCATAACCACAAATTACAAAGACAGAATAACTGTGGTACAGTGCGCTTGCTACCTTTCGCGTAGTTCGAACTATAACTCTTTAAAGAGAATATTATGTCTCTAAACTGCATTCAATTTATTAATTGTCTAAGATTGAACATTTGATCCATATATAGATGTATAGCGTCACCACGGTTGGGAATTCATTGGTGCTAATGATAGTCATATACCATTATCAAGAAACAAAACCTAATATTGTAATAGAAAATATCTTTATTAGGCTAGAGAATATAGCAATTCTTCAAACTACAATTAAATTTATTATTTTGTGGTCTTGAAGATTTGGGTCGATATCTAGATATATGACGTTATCACAGTTGCCAATCCTATTATACCTGAGGGCCACGTATTAAGAGCCAAATAACAAACAGTGCTAATTTTGTTTGTTAAGTTTGTTATTACGTAAGTACTGTTTGCACCGCAAAATAATAAAGCGTGTTTCTTTAAACCCTCTTATTAATCAGTGATGACGAGAGAAGGAGAGTGGTCTCATATTTATGGATAATTAATATTCTTGAAGTATTTTTAAATAAGAAAATGTAATTCAAATCCAAAGATAACAGAGCAGCTGATAGATAGTGTTGGCTCTTGTACACAACCATTGAGTATCTTCAAAACATGGGCTCAAGTATACTTAATGACCTTTCGATCATTTCGAGTTAATGAGAATAACATACCCATCCATACAAACAGTTAAATAATTTTCTTTAATAAATTGTTTTCAACATTACTATTAAAATAATGTATAGAATTACAGTAGTTATGCAAAGTTCTAGCAAATGTACAAAGAGGTGCCTAATTATATGATATTCTTCTGTTAATTCCAGTAGATTTCATCTGATGTGAAAAGCGTAATTTGGGTTATTTGTCCAAGAAGAAATATTCAAAGAAGCTATTGTTTTATGCAAAAATACTTGTTCATTTAGCAAATATTGGTGAACTGCACTTACACGCATTTTAAAGTTTTGTGTAAGAAGCAGAACACGACGAATTTCGTGCGTTTCACCAGCAGTCTATAATATAACATGCAACAAATAATGATTTTTATACCTATAACTATAGCTTATAATAGGAATACACAGGTTGATCAAAATGTGTGCACTTGAGTAGAAACGATGGCACTTAAGTTTTATAATATCAAAGTAGTCTTGTTTGTAGTCTGTTCACATTGATGAGCTGCAAAACGACATACCTTATATGCACCCAAAACAGGAAATGTAAACATTGTTGCGTCATTTCACTGTTTGAGAAAAAAGTATGGAATGTACATTGCTTGGTATGAAGTGCAGAAAAGTGTGTTTTAAGAGTATATGAACACAACCTACTCTATAAAAGTGAAGTGGTAATTTGGTAGGAACGGCCTTAGACAATACATGCCTATGCGTGTATTCTAAGAAATAGACACTTGCATCTGAATAAGATTCCACAAATTAAAAAAAAACAGTAGCTTTGTCTAAGTTATCAAGGATCGAATTCACTTTCCTGGAAAACATGTGAAAAACGGAAATGATCAGAGCTTCTTTCATTTTTCTTGCAAAACAGTTTTGATCACGTTTGTCTTTGGGCAAATGAAATAAACAAATAAAAGGAGTTGCACTCAATTTCCCCATAGTCTGTAATAATACCATGCAATAGGTTTTCAATGTTCTGTCATTTTGGCACTAGACCTGAATCTTATGAGAGAATAAGAAAAAGCAATATACTTAAAGATGCAAAAGTATACGAGAATAAAGAATAAAAGTGGAGTGTACGAACATTACTTTTCAGGCATCGTTTACTTTTAAGGCATGCGTTTATTGCAATTGTAAAAGTATTACTGGTGTTTACCTAACTGTTTTAGACAAAATATCAGTGAATGGACATGACTTGGCATAAAGTGTGTGTTCGTTGTTGCTAGAGCATTTTACTAAATACCTATCCATGAGGTCTGAAAAGCTAAAATCGGCGAAGGGGCACAAGTTTCATTTTTACAATAGCATATATTCAAATCATATTATTGATTCGTTCACAAATTTCAATGATAATATATAATTTTCATATTCTACATTATTAAAAGACGGGAACAATTGGGTTTATGCCTTTTCCTTGTGTTTCTCAATCATTGTGGATGTTCTGTGCTTTTGAGAGATGATACGCCCCTGCTTGTGACTGCCATTTGTTATTTATTCTTAAATAAGACGTTTTAATGTATTCCTTATTCCTGATGTATCTCTTATATCCAAGTTTTTATCAAAACCAATTCGATGAAGGCTTCCTTTATTAACCCAAAATGAAAGAAGGAAAATTAACTTGAACAGAGAGCGATATTTTATCTTTTTAGGTTTGAAATCAGTAGTTATTAAATGCGTATACATGCTTATACACATGTTTAGAGTATTTGTGAAGTTTTCATAATCGTCTCTTAAGTTGTTCTCTCTCATCCACTAGAAACAACTTTCGCACTGCCCGAAATGGGTGCCAAAACGAATTATATATGTTTTTATTACTTTTCTTTTTAAATGTATATACATTAAATATAAAAGTGAGTATCATGAGGGGAGAGCGGTTCATAGTGATAATAATTGCAAAATCTGCAGTAAAACGACGGCGTCGTTAGGGCTTTGGATAAAGATTTGATGTAATGTGTTGAATAATGGAAGCGATAACCATTCTATTTTCCGTCAGAAAAATGTCAGTTGTTTGCCATATTAACAAGAACGGCTTGGTCGGTTTCATTTAGAGACATCTATTTTTGTATTCTGATAACAATACTTCAATAAAGCTGTATTTTGGCAAATTATATATTATTTATTCTCGCATTTTGTTTGAATTTTCAACATGACATTTTCTTTGAGCTGTCAGGTCTTTTCTCTCAACTGCCATGGCCTTCCGTATACGAAAACAACTAGTAACAATCACTCTGATTTAAATTTTGGTTAAATTTGCAATGAAATCCAATGAAAATCGTAATATTTAAACTGAATAACACTGTTAATTTTCATCGATGCCAGGAAAACTTTGACCTGAATATTAAAACTCATGTGTAAATATAAAAGAACTTTCTTCGATATTTTCACGATATGACCAACTTTGCCTTTCTCGCTAAATACTGAATATATGAGTCTTATGAAATGCATGAAATTATGCGCATTTTTTAACTTGCCACGAACATATTGTGTAAAACTTTTTCTTAAAAGAGTTGTACACTGTTGAGAAATTTAGAATTCCATGTATAGGATTTGATCGCTTTTCGTTTGCATATGTATTCCACGCACTGATCATGAAGGAGGTGAGAGCAGAATCACACATTAATTTCTCTAATTTTAAAATCTAGTTTTGTTTTTTTTTACACATGTAAGTTGTACATGATGTAAAGGTCAAGGTTAAATCAGTAAACATTAAATTCGGTGCTTTTTACGGCGAAATTTAGCGAAACACTCTGGCCACAATAAATTTAAAAATGACAGAACACGCTTAGCAATAAGCGACTTTACAACAACTAATACCCAAATTTCTAAAACAATACTTTAGGAATTGGCCGCAGACCTAGGAGCTCAGACACCTATTTACATGTATACATAATTTTTTTATGTTTTTGCATTTTCTTCTTTACCTGCCTAAACTGATAGGCTTTGGAATTGCATATTTATCTACTTATTTAGTCTGCGCTAGGCGAAATCATTGACTTTCAAAGTTCAAACTAGTCCGCCAAATCTGCTTAGTGTTCAGGGCAGTGCGCAAAATCTCTTTACCAAGGCTGTTCGTGGACATCGAAGACAGTGCAAAGGTGATAGGAGAAAATGATCAAATGTAATAAAAGTTAGATTTGTTAGAAGCCTCATGGACAACAAATCGGACATGGTCTGTGGGAAGAAAAGCATTTTTCTGTATTTGCTGTTCGTTTTTCTATGAAATCTATTTCTTCTTTGACTATTTTTCGAGAACCTCCAACAAAAATACTAGAACCTTTATTGTAAAATAATATATCATTGTTAGTAATAATAATAATAATTACAATTATTATAACAATGATGGCAGAGCATCTCAAAGCAATATTTAAACTACTCCAGGCAAGCAAAACTATATAATTCGGGTAATTCCTGGGTGTTATTTGAACTCGCAACCTCTTGCTTCCGTTAGGAAATATGGCCTTTAAAGTTGAGATGCAATTCAAAACTCGCTTTCATCGGGATTTGATCCCACGACCTCAGTCAATGCGCTATCGAAGTAAGGATTAGGCCGTTGATGGAGGTTCATCAAAGAGAGACACAGTGTCAATGTTGCCCTTTTTGGCCAATATTTCGGCCATTTTCATACATAAAATTGCCAAACAAAATACAAGACTGAAGATAGAACTTGCATTTCCATGAAATTTCAACGCATTCAGTTAGGGGTGGCTTAAAATTCAAGGTTCCTATTTTGATTGCAGCGGGGGGCGGTAAGCAGAAATATTGACTTCCGCTTCAGCTGGAGAAATTTCCACAACCAGCAAATGTGCCATTCTATTTTATATTACACAACTGCACAACAACCGGTTCTTTTTAAACTTTCATTATAATTGAAGTGGACAAGTTTTTCAAATTTGTTCACAGATATTTATAGACAATAGACGCAACATATACGATACAACACAAAAAAGTAAACAATTTGTGCATGTTTATATATAGACTCGAATGGCTTCCTCAAGGAGGGGGTACTTGGTATCATTTATTTTACCGCTTTATGGCTTTTAATCCAGTCACAGCCTTATTGTCATGGTAACTAGCCTAAGCAGGGATGGAAAATGGAGATGAGGGGAGGGGATGGGGATAATGTTCAAAACATCGGTTTTACCAAAAAATATAATCCATTCAAAAATTTCCTTTGTTGAGAGAAGTCGAAGTGGAGGGGAACACTCACATACAAGCGGATTACTATACATGTCCATGTTTTTTTTAAAACGAATTTTAAACGTATAGGGCTAATTTGGAAAAATATCTCATTTTAATCAGACGTCAATACCTTGCACATTTCACTCCCAGAAATCAAAAGATAAAAAAAAAACAAAAACGCATGTCGCCTGGTCTATATTTAACACATTATTTTGTTAATTTGACCAAAATCACATGTTGCATTTATTTTACGCAGTCTGAAAACAAGCAACAACCTTCTCCCTTCCGTGGGTAATGGCAAAAAATACTCACTTGAGTTCATCGAAAATCATCCGAAACTCCCAATTTGAGCTCACCCTTAACTTAAAGCCAGTGTAGGTTTTTCTATTACATACATTTACAAGTCACATTAAACTTTCTGGCAATTTGCACATTTACGTGAGTTCACAAGCAATTGTTGCCTTTAGTGTTTTTTATTAAAAAAACGTACACACAATACAAAATTTATGAGAATCATTGCTTGATTTTACCTATAGTCTCAGCTACGCATAGAAATGGAAAAGCAGCTTTCTCCTCTCTCACAAAAAATATATTTCAAATATTCCACCTATAGTTCGTCTAAAACTGAAGACAAACGTTCACCTTCTTAACTCAAGAAATTGTGGGACGAAACATCTTCGATCTTATAACAATAGATCAGTCACTGCTAAATCCAGCTCTACTGTAACGATTAGATCAGTCAAATTTTGGCCATATTATGCGTGAGTCATATACAAACCCGCCATCCCATTCGTTATATGAACAAAGATTGTGCGTGATAGCTGTGCATGACATGATCTAAAAGTATCTGCTAACAGAATCTTAAAACGTTCTTCTTCCGTAATTCACTTCTTCAGCCGTCTTCAAGAACTGCAACGAAAAGTACACCTGGATCTGATGATTGTACGTAAATTCGTTTGTTTTGATCGCACTGACAACACAGTCTGCTAGTAATCTCTGCAGGATGGGTAGAGATTTGAATTTTCGTGTTTAAGTCGCGTTATATAGATTCCGAATATCTGCACTTTCCTAGGATCAACAGCGCATGCCCTGAATAAGTACACGAAAGGAGAGCATAGCACACACTTGGCCTTAGATTTGCTAACACTGTCTACGAATACGAATAGCGATCGGAATTATTCCATATACTTAGATTGCTTGCTAAAGACTGGCAGTAAACCTTTTTGTTTCAGATACACATAGTGTGCAGTGTCAATACCACAATTTACTGTTTTACGAACACTGAAATGATTTTGATATGAGTTTGAAATGAAGAAGGGTTACAAAAAGTATTTTAAATTTTACACATATTAAAACACGCCACTACTGCGGAATATCTGACTATTGATGAAAGTGACTGTTTCAATTGAATACTACGGAAATACTTCTAAGTAAATAGCATGGTTATAATATATAAACTGAGATGATATTCATGTTAAATATTATATTATAACGTTGGAAATCGCGTATATTTTATAAGGATAAATATATCTACTTCTTGCATTTTATGTTAGGATTGTTTCTATTTAATTATTTAGTAAAAATTTTAGATTGAAAAGAAAAAGCGACTTTGATGGAAAGTTCAGTGCAGATTCAATATAACTGAAGTACATTTTAAGTACACACAGAGGATAAATCGACCACATAGTAGAGAATCAATACGTGAATTATGTACCTGGTTCTGGGACAATATATCGTAATACAAACAATCATGTGCTTTGCAAATGTTGAGAGTGGGCAGGGTTACAATGTGGAACAAACTAGTGCTATTCATGTCATTGAGAGAACACGTGTTGATGTTTACAAACAAAACCGTGGGATAAACAAGCAAAATCTAGTAATAATATCACCCATTGAAACACATGTACTTAGTTTCAGTAGGAATTATGACAGCAAAAATCAAAGGCAAAACTTTTGCGATAGAAATAATTTGATTGAAATAAAAACAAGAAATCCGAATTTGAATCAATCTCATTTCGCTAGCCTGAACGTGCGATCTTTGAGAAAACATTTGGATATAACAAAAGCGTTGATTTATCAGCATAAAATAGATATATTTTCACTGACTGAAACATGGTTGCGAGAAGAGGATGTGTATACCATCAACGAAGTCTGTCCTCCAGGCTACTCGGCTATAAATGCGAATCGCAAAGAACAACGCGGAGGCGGAATAGCAGTTATCTGTGCAGATGCCTTTAAACCAAAGCGGATACAAACTTCTAGGTTTTCGTCTTTTGAAAACCTCGCTGTGAGGTTAACGTCTGGATCGCAATCCCTTCGGTTACTTACAATCTATCGTCCCCCTTCGAGCTCTATATCAACCTTCTGTGAAGAGTTTACTTCCCTTTTGGAGGATATTGGTCTTGTTGGTGAACCCCTTGTAATTTGCGGAGATCTCAATGTGCACTGGGACGACGCTACAGCCTCCGATACGCGCAAACTTCAAGAGGTATTATATCTTTTCGGCCTACAGCAATACGTTAATCAAAGTACTCACTGCAAAGGCCACATTTTAGACTACATTGTCTCTCGAGAATCTGAGCTTTTCAGCATCAGAAACATATCTGTAGGAGACTTAGTCAGCGACCACCGACTGATATGCTGTGACATTTCTATAAACAAACCACGGCCCCTTCAACGAGTGGTGCAATTCAGAAAGATTAGAGATATTGACATAGAAGCGTTTAAAAAGGATATTTTAGATTCCAGTCTTACCCGTACATTCATAGATCTCTCACTCGATGAGCTGATAGTAGCATATAACGATACTCTTTCTGCGATATTAGATAAACACGCACCACTTGTTACAAGAACTATTAAAAACAAACCAAATGATCCATGGGTAACTGATTATATACTAGATCAGTTACGTTATGTGCGACGCTTAGAACGAAAATGGCGTAAGAGCAATCTGCTAACGGATAAAAGGTCATATGAAGAAACCAAAGAAAACTTTCAAGGGTGATTTACTCTTGCTAAATCAAAATATTTGGAACATTTTATTGTAGAAAATAGCGCAAACCAAGGTGATCTATTTAAAGCCATAAACAGAATCATGCATCGCAAAAAGGAAAACCCATTCCCGGAACATGATTCATCTAGGGCTTTAGCCAACCAGTTCAGTGACTTTTTTCAAGAAAAAGTATAGAAAATACGGGAAAACTTCACAGATGGCACCCACAATGCTCTGCTATACGACGTCCCTCGAAAAGAGTGCGCCTTCACAACATTCAAGGAGCTTAATGAGGAAGAAACCATGAAAATCATATCACAATCGTCTAACAAGTACTGTGAACTTGACCCCATTCCATCGTTCCTTCTAAAACAGTGTTCATCAGAGATAATTTCGGTTATAAAACGAATCATTAACAAATCACTTGGTGATGGATATTTCCCAACATTGTGCAAAACGGCAATAGTAAAACCCCTCATTAAAAAATCAAATTTGGACAGTGTTTTTAAGAATTATCGGCCTGTTTCGAACCTGAGTTACATTGGGAAATTAATAGAGAAAGCAGCATGCGTCCAAATTTCAAAATTTACGAGCGAAAATAACATCGGGGAACCATTACAATCGGCTTATAAAGCCAATCATAGCACAGAAACAGCCATACTTTGGATTTTTGATCAACTTCTCACCAGTTTGAATGACAATAGAGCTGTGCTGTTGACGCTGCTTGACCTATCGGCTGCTTTTGACACCGTCGATCATAAAATCCTACTTGAGCGGCTCCATACCTCACAGGGAATTTCAGACAGCGCACTGCAGTGGTTCAGTTCCTACTTAAAAGACCGCACAATGCAAGTGTGTGTAAATGGCGAGTATTCTGAACCGGTTACGCTCAATGTTTCCCTACCCCAGGGTTCACTGCTCGGACCCCGCCTTTACAGCGACTACACACAGCCGATGGGTCAATTAGTACGTCGACTACGTCTTCTCTTCCATGGATACGCAGATGATACCCAGTTGATGAAATCAATATCATCAGTTGCCGAGCTGGGTCCAGCGCTACAACAACTTGCGGCAGGTATCGCTAAAATTGGGAACTGGATGCACGACAATAAACTTAAACTAAACCCTGAAAAAACCGAATTCATGATTGTTTCAAGTAAGCACAACCACGAGAAATATCAATTGGATACCCTCTCTTTGGGCAACGAGGAGATAAAAGCAACTACTACTGCACGTAATCTAGGAGTAACAATCGACTCTACCCTCCAACTAGACAGCCATATAGCAAATGTAATCCGTATCTGTTACTTCTACATCGGTTGGATAAAGAATATTCGCAAATTCTTAACAAAAGAGGCAACCAAAACGCTTGTTCACGCCCTAGTCCTCAGCCGATTGGATTATTGTAACTCTATTCTGGTTGGTCTACCAAAGGTAAAGGTCTACAAACTACAAAAAGTTATGAATGCGGCCGCACGGCTTATCACCGGCAAACCAAAGCGCGAACACATCACAGATTCCCTTATGGAACTGCACTGGCTCCCTATCAAAGAACGTTGCGAGTATAAAATGATTACTCTGACATATAAAGCCTTAAATGGAACGGCACCAAGTTATCTATCAGAATTGCTCAAACAATATATACCAGAAAGGTCACTCAGGTCATCAGACAAATTACTATTACACATTCCCAGGCATAGAAACAATTATGGTTATCGTTCATTTAGATGTATTGCGCCTACCTTATGGAACGATCTCCCATACGTTCTTAGAAGCAAAGGATCATTTTATTGTTTTAAAAGGGCGTTAAAAACTCACCTGTTCTGCAAAGCTTACAACGTGTAGTCCATTGGTCTAGGTCTATTAAGTTTTTTATGATGTTTTAGACTATGTTTTAATATGTAGATGTTTACTACTTTTAATATACACATATTTACTGTTTTATGCTATTGTCAGCGCTTAGAGGCATTGCAAAATAAGCGCGTTATAAATGCCCAGTATAATAATAATAATAATAATGTCTATTTAATGCAAAACCCTCTTTTATTCAGTATCTAGTGCCTGGAATACTCTACACAAATATTGTTGTATCTATTGTATCTTCATGTCACAGAAAAAAAAATTTAGGAATAACGTTTCACTGTTCAAACATCTCACCGCTGCCATGACAATGCTCAGGAAGTTACAAAAGGCATGCAATGGCACTGATATTGAATCACTTAAGGATATCCTACAGGATCGCAAGGTAAAAGATAAAATAAATGATTGATACTGTTCTTATCTCATCTTACCGCAGATATAGTAGAACATCTTGACAGTGACGCTCAAAGTGACGCTTCTGACTCTAGTGGTGTCTATTCTATTCACTTTGCTTGTTGGAGTGACGTACAATGCCTTGAGAAAGTGAAAACATTGGCTGAAAGGGACAGCAAAATATGAGTTTCTCTTGCAGTAGTGAGAAAGGCGAGAAATCACAGCCTCTCGATATCGAGGCAGAAATGGCTTCTAATGACGTAATTGTGTACTTATAAATCAAGGCGCTGGTGTGATGTGCCGCACCGCTTTCAGCCGTAACACTCCTCTACACTGAACTGTCATCGAAAACTGCGTGGATGACGTCAGCACATCATGACGAGGCCATAGAGACACTACTAAGCAGCGCCGCGGATGTTGATGAAGGGGATATATTTGGTATCACACCATTAGCCTACACAGCGACATAAAGCAACAGCTCCAGGATTCAATACTAGACGTGGTATGTAGCACACAAAATGATGACGTCAAAGTGAAAAGGTCATTAGAACTTCTTCTTACCGCGAAAAATGGCAGTGCAGAAATTTTATTCTTAGATGGTATACCGTTTTGCGCCTGTATGAATCATTTAAATGTGTTAAAATTCTCGCCTCAGACCCGCGATATGACACACACACACAGCAAAGGAAATGACAGCAAAACAGTCATGAATGTCGCATGCGCTGATGTGTTAAGCAAAACAGGAAAAGCAATACTATGGTACAAAACTGGTATGGAGGGAATCCCAACGCCTTAGGTGTACCCACAAAAATCTTCTCGCTTACTTCTTATTCCATGACGAAGAATCAGTAAGAGATATTAAATGAGATTTGTACGAAGTTGGAGGAGACTGACTCCACATTTAAGTCCCTACAAGACGCTGAACTGAAGAGCAAAGATTTGAGAAGAAAATCGTAGAGTAACAAAAGGATGATTTGGAGGTTCTTGATTGATCCTAAAGTTGTAATTATTTTACTTGTCAAACTTAACCAGCAAATTGAAGAATTTGCACAAAATTAAAATAAAGTATTTAAAATTAGTACCATAACCCTTATATTTCAAAATTTATAGCTTAATAATTTTATGTTGACATTTAATTTGATAGTGTCTTTTGGCAACCGAAACACACGCTAGTTAAAAAAAGGTTTAGTGATTGGATCAATCGCTGGATCAGTTATCGGACCAATCACAGGATTACTTTCAAGATAATCCAACTGATATTGATGATAATTTTTTTATAACCCAAGTTGACAATATTATATTATCTTTGCATAATTTTCATTATTAAAGTTCAAAGTATCAAATTACATTTTTTAAAGCAGCAAAACGGTTTTGTACTGATCAAACATTGATTGTGACCTTGCCTCATACTGTGCTTTTAGTGTGCCTTGCCCCATACTGTGCTTTTGTGTATATCTCTTAGACCTTGAGATGTCAATGAGTCCATTGATATTATGATTGGCCCTGTAATTGATCCAGTAATTAACCTTGCGAGTGATCTTTCCTTACGATGCTGTCATTAATCCTGTGAATTAGCAGTGATAAATTCTATTGATATTGCGATTCATATTGTACTGATATCTATATGTACTGTATAGAGGTCTGGGGTAACACCTATAAAAGTAACACAAGGTGTATTTTCATTCTACAAAAGAGAGCTATAAGATTAATTGATAATGCACCTAAACTAACGCATTCTCAACAATTGTTTCATTCTTTGAAATTGTTAACCTTTTACGATATCGTCAAATTTAAAACACTAGTTATCATGTTAAAAGCAAAATATTATCTTCTTCCTAAAAATATACAATGTTATTTTAATATAAATTTACAAAATGAAAGGAAAACAAGACAACACGGAAAATTCTTAAGTTGTTATGTTAGAACTACGTTAAAGCAACACTGTATCAGTATAGTTGGGGTAAAATTCTGGAACTCGTTACCAGACGATTTAAAGAATATCAGCTGCTTAAAATCGTTTAAATCTCAGTTAAAGTTTAGTTTAATCCCCTCATACACGACCTTATAACCTAGTGATATAATTGTGATTGATAGAGTCTCATAGTTGTTGATAGTTGTACTGCACATGTCGTTTGTGTTTCCGGTTGAGCACGTTCCTTCTTGGTGTTATGTTTTAGCATATAAAACAAAAAATTAAACTGAAACAAGAGTGGCAAACTTGAAATTTAAAGTTTTTTGTCCTTTAAGAAGTGGTTTACGTATACATATAAACTTTGTATTGGACAAGCAGTAAATAAGCTCAGCTTATGCTTTGTCCCTTTCTGAATCTGAATCTAGAATTGTCTCTTTTTCTTTTTATTACAACTGGATAAAATTGTGCAAACTTTGTTTTGTAATTCTCTTCAGAAATAAACCAAGAAATGAAATGAAATGAAATGAATATTATCTTGTGAACTTTTGGTTGATCTCGTTCGTGACTTTAACATGACCCAGCTGATCAAAGAGATGTAGCCAGAGAGAGAGATCTTGTTAAAACACAAAGCATCTGTGGAACCGAGACATTAAGGTGCAGTACGCCGGCTTTGATATTAATATTCTCAACGTGTAAATACTTTTTGCAAGTAATTTAGTGTTTACTGTTATCCTGTTGAATTTAATCACTTCAAAGTTCTAGATTTTTGTTGATATACAATCTTTAAAAACAGCACACTATGGTACAAAGTAATGTCGATCTTTCAGAGTCCAACGGAAGCTTAAATTTACTTTTTTTACTCTTCTATCAATCTCGATATAAAGCATCAAGCTAGTAATCCACACGAGTCAGTAAAGTGCATATTGGTTACTTCAACAAATTTATGATGTTAGAAAAACTTAAATACAAAACGAGATAGAAAAGCAATATCGCGAGGCATATCGCAACACGTTGAGGATATTATATTAAAGTCGGCGTACTGCATCTTAATTCTTCTGATATTAAGAAATAAATCGGCAAATGAACCCACTGGGGCACTTGGGATGTTTTTGTTACCATGCATGCACATAAAATTATGAAAAAGAGGAGAAATAGGAAACCGCGCTTACTGAAAATTCGAGCCGTTTAGTAACCTGTTTTTATAATTGTAATGCGATCTGGCTGCGACAATGCACACAAATATATAATTTAGCGAAAAAGAAAGGTTTTAAAGCAAATTATTTTTAAATAAGAATAAAATAGGGGGCCGCGTTTGGTTACAAACACATTTTCCATATTAGACACTCTGCAGTAAGGAGATGTATGAAACATGATAAAAAGCTTATACGTTAGACTCTTACGTTTACCTATGTGCATTTTAAATGCATCACTTGCAATAAATTAAGCTATTAAATAAATATATTTTGAGGAACGAAGACCCACAATATGTCAGATATACAGCCACAACGCTCAAACACATTAAATTCTTGCATTCTCTGGATTCATTTTTATATATTGTAAATTTATGTTGTTTTCTTTTAGCATCCCAAGTTTTGCTCTCGGTAGTTATCTTTTTATAAATATAATCCAGAAAAATATAATGACAAATCGTATTACTAACTGACATGTAATTGAACTGAATGGAAAATTACTGCACTTGTGTATCTAAATAAGCAACTGTGTATCTAAATAAGCAACTGTAACTCATCGAGATAAGGAAAAGGAGGTCTTGGAACGTTATTTACCATGCAATGTGTGTGACTAAATGCACGGAAACCCGTTTTGATAAGATTTTAACAAGTGTTAATTTTTCCATGGTATACGTTTAAATAAGCAGACAGCGAATAGAAAAGACGAGGCGTGCATATTTGAGGAATCACTTGGCTTCTGTGTTGCTTGTTGTTTTTGTTGGAAGACTTCTGTACTTCACAGGTAAGCATTTTATTTCCACATTTTATTATACTACGGTTCTAATCAACTCAAATCAAGCAAAACTAAAGAAGATAATTGAATTTGCAAATAACGTTGTATGGGTTTCAAAGCTTACTTATTACCATTCAACAGAGTAACACAGCAAAATAATACGATTTAGAACGCAGTTAAAATGATGAAATAAGACATATTAAACTCAACTTTTTTCTTCATGATTATAAAAGTATGCATTAGATTGTTCAATGCCTTTGTCATTGAGCATTTTTTGTTTAGCTTATATTTATTTGCTAGTTATGTAATAAATCGCTGTTATATTTTATATTTTATATATTATATTTTTCAGCCCTTCTTCGACGCACAATTACTAAATATCTATGTTGCTTTTGAAAAAACCGGGATTTGTGAATTAGAATGTTTTTTATCAATATTAGTCAAATTTTCAAAGATCTCATTTTACCAGGGGTTGGATGGCAAGCTAACGGATGACAAAATAACAACAATGGAGAAATTATTGCAGAATCTAAATCAGGATATTTCTGAATTAAAAGAACGCATGGGCTACTACGAGGTCGCCCTCAAAAACCAATTGACTACGCGGGTCTCACTGAGAAATGAGCAGCCTCAGCAACTGCCTACTAAATGTAAGAGCTGTTAGTACAACTGTATGTTGTATTTTATTGAGATGTTTTATATATTCTTCTTCTGGTCTGTAAAATGTTAACTAACAAAGATCAAGTAAATTCGTGTCATGAAAGTGATAGCCCTTGTAGCAATAAGTCAATCAAATGATCATAAACATGAATCATATACAAAGGTTACAAGGAACTCTTCGCTTTCAGATGCGAAGAGTTCATTTGGCTGTATTTCTCAGGAGATACATCTTTCATGTTCTGGCAACAAAACAATCTTTATAACTAGCGCGGATTATGGTGAGTATTCAACAACGTGTGGAAGTGTCTGCTGCGTTCCGAATCCGAGGGACTGTATCGAACTGGTGGCGGAAAACAACGAAGGTGCCTGGGCTGAACTGAAGCTCACCTGCGATAATAAAACTGAGTGCACCTTCCTTTACCAGGGATCTACCTTCTTGCTGGATTGTACAGTTTCTGAAATCGCGGACTATATGAATATTTATTATTCGTGTTTACCAGGTATGTTGCTTATTACAAATGATAATTGCAAGGGACTATTTTGTCTGTATTTTTTTTCTATTGATATGAAAAGTGATTAAAACACGGATATAGAGTGAAAAGAAAACCGCAGTACACACTGTATTTAGTTGTTGCCGAATTGGCCACTGCTGTTTCATTTACACTGATCATTTCTCAAGGGAAAAGTATCTGAAAACTTTGAATAACAAAATTAAATATATTTCGGCGGTATTCTACAGCATTGTTTAAAGACTGCATATGTCTTTTCAAATTGTATTGTGCTTGCTGTACTTTTGAATTGCAGAAGAGTTAATTACACTGCCATCATTTACTGCTTATGCCACAACTAGTCGAGACTACAATGCCAATGATGGTATTCTTTTTGATGGTGTTCTAAGCAACTACGGAGAAAACTACCAACCAGACAGCAGCGTCTTTCTTTGTCCTGTAAACGGAATTTATGCTTTCTCTGTCAATGTTCTATCTGAATACGGTCGAATATTTAGAAATTACCTGATGAAAGAAAATATTACGCTAACACATCAGGATGCAGAAAATGTAGTTGGCAATGGGAGGTCTGCTGCTTCAGGTTTCGTGATTGTAGAATGTTTTGTTGGGCAAAGGGTTTGGGTAAGCTGTTCTACTAATGGACTAAGTATGAGGGGAAGCAGTAACCGTCCCTCGACGTTTTCAGGCTATTTACTTCAAAGTTTAGAATAGTATTACATCAACTCAAGAGAGACTGTAATTTTATACAGGTTGGAAATTAATAAATAAACAAATCCTGACCGAATATGCCTGACTGCTTTTCCTTACTGGCATGGGTACTTTCTGATATTCTATCAATCCCACATTGAAAACAAAAAGTGGATAGTGAGAATGTCCTACCTCAGCACACCTCTGGTAACCCTTTACACAACTACGCCATGGCTCTTCTGTGAAATATTTCTGATAAATCAAAGTATTCTATTCACATGAAATTTGCTTAGTATCAAATTGAACCTATTGTGTAGTGGTCTGAAACTTGATTTATGAATTCCGGGATAGGAAGAGCGAAGTCACTCCTAAGCGGATGTTAGATCGCACACACAATTCATTATCATCACACCCGAAGCGGCTCTGTACCTAAACCATTAGACGTCCAGAACTAGACAACGTCGAGGCCTCTTTCTATTCTTCATTTCTCTAATAGACAGTTGAGACTCATGGTTTCACAGTCTTTCAAAATGTTGTTTCCTGTGTTTGATATATCATTCTTCGCATCTTTTGGACATGGCTGATCAACCTTGTTCAGTGTCTGAAATATTTACAATATACAGTAGTTCAAGAAACAATGAAAAACCATTGAAGAGTCTGTGAAACTTGAAAAGACTTAAACAACATAAACAAGTATTTCACCTCAAATCTGTCAAGTATCAACTACATATTTTTCTATCACTAACTTAAATCGTAATTTGTCCTTTATCCTAATGGAACTCATACGTTTCACCCGAACTCGTGTATTTCTTCTTTCAACATTGCTTGGAGACAATCTGAGTGCGTATTCAGCTAGCAGGTTAATGTAGTAGCAGTGATGAAGAGATGCCTTTGATGATGTTTAAAATTAACCACTCATTGAAAGGTTTTTCATTGCTTCCATTTTGATCGTCGATAGAATCATTGCAGTTATTAAGCTATTATGCCAAAGTCTTTACAACTTTGACTTTCCAATATCTGTACAGCGTTTGTTTTCGTAACTGAGTTTTAAATATACGAATACAGACTTCTCATCAGCAATGCTACATAATGGATAAATGCATTTGGAAAGACGAAGCCAGGTGTCGCAAGCTAACAGCTTAAACAAATCTGCTTATTCGCTGATTCCACATGCGTAAGGATATTCTAATGGTGTTCAGGAAAAGTAGTTGCACAATCAAAACCGAATGAAAATTCAAAATCAAGGATCAAGATTCAACCTGCACTTCCTCAGATCCATGTTTAACAATGTCAAAAGTCAGCACATTACCGAAGAGCCCATTTCTTACATTCTTTAAACCCCATGCTATAAGATCACTCTATGTAAAAGACTTGAAAGGATTGAATGGTATTTTTTTTAAGATGTGCGTCCAAGCGTATAATTTTTACCTCAAATATTTTAATGAAAAAGTGTTAATCAACAAAGTATTTATAAAAGAAGACATCTAAGTTACATTTAACAGCACTAGCCAACGAACTCAGGGAGTATCCTGAAATTTCCATATTTCGTAGAATGATTCGGGTGAGGAGGCACTTTTGTGACATTCTTTTGCATGAAGCTGCGTTGTTTCGATCTATAATGCACTCCATTATGATTAATTATTGAAACCCCGAACAGTACAAACTGATTATACTGTGATATCCAGAGCCACAACAAACAACCTATAATAATTATTTATGTTTAGTTGTTGCACACTAATACATTTTGTTTCAATAAACATTAACAGCAGTTGTTTGAATGTTGCAAAGTTGTATTGTTATTGTTTTCTTTTTGCTTTGGAATTTGTTTATTTTATCCTAGACGCTTATTTTTCTTAAAATTATCTTTACCCGCCAGTGCCTTTCTACTACACGGCCCCTAATATGTCAACTGAGCAACTAAGTAGTGACTGCCTTGTTCATTTTTCGCCAGGCATGCGTTTTACATTTTTGCTGGCGCAGTCTCTGTTGACATTAGTAAAGGCTCTAACATTCTAGCTTCGCCTTTACTCATAAATATATATTCTTTGAAAACGGCTTTTTTCAATAAGTACCTTAAATATGGCTGACATTGACAGGGGTGTCCACATTTGGTAAAATTGTTGAAGTACTTTTACAGATGATATTTGTTCTATTTTTATTTCGCATACCCAAGTTTAACATCGCTGTTGCCGGCAAACTCGGTTCTCCTATATAAAAATATAGGTATAACCTAATTGTAAACATCACATTTATTCTTGCTGTTGAATTTAGTGTAGTAAGCGATCGGAACATGAAGCTCTTAGCAGATAAGGCGAAAGAGGTCTTGAAATGTTATTAGCCATATCCTATGCGTGACAGTCCATAAATATGTATTATTTATACGGCCCACAAAGCTGTACTGATACGATTTGAACAAGTGTTAATTTTCCCAATTCACTTAAATATCAAAGTAAATTACATGCAACATATTTAAGATGAAGAATAAGAAGATGAAGAAAGAATTATTAACACTGTCTACAAATACGAATAGCAATTGGAATTCTTCAATATGCTTCGATTGCTTTCTGAAGGCTGGCAGTAAACCTTGCTGTTTCAGATAGACATGGCGTGCAGTGTTATTACTACAATTTACTGTTTTACGAACACTGAAATGATTTCGATATGAGTTTGAAATGAAGAAGGGTTACAAAAAGTATTATAAATTTTACACATATTAAAAACACTTAAATGCTAATGGTACATTTTTGAAATAAATAAATGTTTTGGGACACTAGTGAGGAATATCTGACTATTGATGAAAGTGACTGTTTCACATGAATGCTACGGAAGTATTTCAAGGTAAATAGCATGGTTATAATATTTAAACTGAGATGATATCTATGTCTATTTAATGCAAAACGCTCTTTTATTCAGCATCTAGTGCGTGGACGAGCACGAGAGGGAATCCTTTACATAAATATTGTTGTATCTATTGTGTTTTCATATCATAGTAAAAAAATCTTTTAGGGTAACGTTTCACTGTTCGAACACCTCATCACCGCCATGACAATGCTCAGGAAGTTGCAAAAGGCATGCAATGACACTGATATTGAATCAGTTAAGGATATCCTATAGGATCGCAAGGTAAAGGAGAAAATAAATGATCGCATTGATACGGTTCTTATCTCATCTTGACGACATTGTACCGCGGATATAGTAGAACTTCTTGACAGTGACGCTCAAAGCGACGTTTCTGACTCTGGTGGTGTCTATTCTATTCACTTTGCTTGTTGGAGTGACGTACAATGCCTTGAGAAAGTGAAAACATTGGTTGAAAGGGACCCCAAAAATGTCAGTTTGTCTTGCAGTAGTGGGAAAGGCGAGAAATCACAGCCTCTCCATATCGCGGCAGAAATGGCTGCTAATGACGTAATTGTGTACTTATAAATCAAGGCGCTGGCGTGATGTGCCGCACCGCTTTGAGCCGTAACACTCCCTTACACTGAGCTGTCATCTAAAACCGCGTGGCTGACGTGAGCACAAAAATCATGATGACGTTATAGAGACGCTACTAAGCAGCGCTGCGGATGTTGATGGTGGGGATTTATTTGGTATCACCCCATTAGGCTACACAGCTGCACCAAACAACAGCTCAAGGATGCAATACTAGATAGAGGAAGGCACTCAACTTAACCTTCAGTGTAGCACACAAAATAATGACGTCAGAGAAAAAAGGCCATTATGACTGCTTCTTACCACGAAAAATTGGCAAGCAGAAATTTCTTTCTTAAAGGATAATGCGGGTATCTCACCTAAAATTGACATTTCCTTCATACTTTTACAGTTAATGCTTGGAGGGTATTCATTCAAAAATTGAAAAGAAAAAGGGGGGTCACCGATATTATAAGAGAAATAAAGACACTGGAAGGTCGCGTACTTTTACTATAGAAACCATTGGGAAAACCAAGAAATTTCAATCAAAATGCAAAATTCACACATAATCATTATTGACAATTGCCTCATTTTTTCCCTGTTTGAAGAACACGTCATACATAATGTTTTATGCAAATAAAAAATATATGTCACCGTATCAATAAGAGAATTATACAATCGTTTTGACAAAATCCCATTGGCTCAATGGATAAATGGTGAAAACAGTGTAATATGATCTTAATGGACAATATATCAACACAGGCCCTTCTGGGAACAAAATATCAATACGAACCATTTCTGGACACCACCCTATTTGCCTCTGAAATTTTTCGATCTAGACGGATTTAGTAGTTGTTTATACTGCGTAAACATGGATTCAAACTGGGCGATATTCAATGTAATGCGCATTTCGGTCGCTAGATGGCGCAGAGATACCCACATTTCCCTTTAAATGGTTATACCTAGCAGTCTATATGAATCATTTAAAATATGTTAAAATTCTCACCTCAGACCCGCGATATGACACACACACCAAGGGAAATGACAGCGGAACAGCATGGATGTCGCATGCGCCGATATGTTAAGTAAAACAGGAAAAACAATATGTACTATGGTACAAACAATGGTAATGAGGGAATCCCAACGTCTTAGATGTACTCACAAATATCTTCTCGCTTTTTTTGAAAGGCTTCATCCATGACAAAGAACAAACAAGAGATATTAAATGAGATTTGTTCGAAGCTGGAGGAGAGTGACTTGAAATTTAAATCGCTACAAGACGCCGAACTGAAGAGCAAAGATTTCACAAGAAAATCTTGGAGTAACAAAAGGATGGCTTAGAGGCTCTTGATAGATGCTAAAGTTGTAATTATTTCACTTGTCAAACTTAACCAGCAAATTAAGGAATTTGCACAAAAGTTAAAATAAAGCATTTAAAACCCTTATATTTCAAAATTTATAGCGTCTCTTTTGGCAACCGAAATCCAAGCTAGTTCAAAAAAGGTTTAGTCATTGAATCAATCGTTGGATCAGTTATTGGACCAATCATAGTTATTGGACCAACCAATCATTACTTCCAGGATAAAGCAACTGATGTTGATGATAAACTTAAGTTAACAGTATTATATTATCTTCACATAAGTTTCATTATCAAAGTTCAAAGTTTAAAATTCCATTTTTAGCAAAACGGTTTTGTACTAATCAAACCTTGATTGTGGAATTGTGCTTTTAGTGTGACCTCATGCTGTGCTGTGCTTTTAGTGTGACCTTGCGTCATACTGTGCTTTTAGTGTATATATCTTAGATCTTGAGTCGCATTGACTGGTATTAGGATTTACCCTGTGATTGATCCGTGATAAATTCTATCGATATTGTGATTCATATTATCTTTTGGTTGATCTCGTTCGTGACTTTAATATGACTAAGCCGATAAAAGAGATGTAGCCAGAGAGAGAGAGAGAGAGAGAGAGAGAGAGAGAGAGAGAGAGAGAGAGAGAGAGAGAGAGAAAGGGAGAGAGATCGAGATCTGGTTAAAACACAAAGCATCTGTAGAATCGTGACATTAAGGTGCAGTACGTCTTCTCTAATATATTGTCATCAACGTGTAAATACTTTTTACACGTAATCCAGTATTACTAACTGTTTCTCTACTGCTATTCTGCTGAATTTAATCACTTCAAAGTTTAAGAATTTTTGTTGATATACTATCTTTAAAAACAGCACACCGCGTTACAAAGTAGCGTCGATCTTCCTGAGTCTTACTGAAGTTTAAATTACATGATACTCTTCCATCGATCTCGATACAAAGCATCAAGGTAGCAATCCACACGGGTCATTAAAGTGCATATTTGTTACTTCAACATAATTTATGATTTTAATGAAACTGAAATATCGCGATAAAAAACTAGATGGAAAAACAATATTGCGAGGACTATCGCAACATAAAAGTCGAATCGACAACTACTGTCTTATTTTTTGCTGCCCATGCGAATATCCATTCGACTGTGTTATTCGAGTAATGACAGGAAGGGCGATTTACACAAATTATTTAGGTCCTCGATGTTAAGAATTTATAAAATTTACAAACAATGTATCTTATAAATCTTTTATAAGGACAATTAGAGACTGAGATGAAAAACTATGACAACGTATTATCAATAATTGTTTCAAGTTGAATAATGTTGGCAAAAATCAACCTATTATGTAACTAATAAAAATAACAACTAAGACAATAATAAAAGGTGCTGTTGAATCTCAAGGTGTCAAATCAATTATGATTTAAACTGAAACACACAAATAAATAATTAATAATCACTAGCAAAGCTTATTTTAATTATTACTTTCTTTTGCTACAGTCATACTTGGGAATTTTAATCATCATACTTTATTGAATTCGAACGATGCATACCGTCTAATTTCCTTTCTTTGCATGCGAGCTTTTTCATCCAACTAGTTCAGAAAATGTTTTAGCTAGGATGAGCAGATTTGGCAGAAACATACTGTGTTATGGTGTCTTGCTTATTTAATTTACCTTGAAATTTATTTCCATGTAATGAGTCAGATTTTAACATTGAAGCCCATACATAAAAAAGACACAGCAAGACAAATATCGGCGTGTGGACAGGAACAGTATGCATGCTGTGAGTTTGTTACCTCATAATTGATAGCACACTTTTTTGCAGTACTGTTTACATTCCGAATATACGGTTTTTGCCCTTGTCATAGGGCTTCAAATATAAATCTACATTTAATTATAAACATTTTCTTCTGTACGGCCTATCCTAAAAGAAAAGACGCAACAAATGTATTCTTCTGATATTAAGAAATAAATGGATAAATGAACCCATTGGGGCACTTGGGATGTTTTTGTTACCATGCATGCACATAAAATTGTGAAAAAGAGGAGAAATTTGAAACCGCGTTTACTGAAAATTCGAGCCGTTTAGTAACCTATTTTAATAACTGTAATGCGATCTGGCTGCTCCAATGCACACAAATGTATAATTTGGCAAAAAAAGGTTTTAAAGGAAATTATTTTTAAATAACAATGAAATAGGTGGCCGCGATTGGTTAAAAACACATTTTTTCCATATTAGACACTCTGCCGCAAGGAGATGTAAAAACATAATAACCAATTTATACGGTAGCCTTTTACGTTTACCTATGTGCATTTTAAATGCGTCGCTTGCAATAAATTAAGCTATTAAATAAATAAATTTTGAGGACTGAAGACCCACAATAAAGCTATTAAATAAATATATTTTGAGGACTGAAGACCCACAATAAAGCTATTAAATAAATATATTTTGAGGACTGAAGACCCCCAATAAAGCTATTAAATAAATATATTTTGAGGACTGAAGACCCACAATATGTTAGATATACAGCCACAACTCCCAAATACATTAAATTCTTGCATTCTCTGGATTCATTTTTATATATTGTAATTTTATGGTGTTTTCTTTTTACATCCCAAAGTTTTGCTCTCGGTAGTTATTTTTTTTTATAAATACAATCCAGTATAATATACTGACAAATCGTATTACTAATTGACATGTAATTGAATTGAATGGAAAATTACTGCACTTTTTAAATTTTCCACCCAGTCTATCTCGATAAGCAGCTGTAACTCTTACAGATAAGGAAAAGGAGGTCTTGGAACGCTGTTCACCACTCATTGTGCGTGACTAAATGACGGAAACCAGTGTTGATAAGATTTTAACAAGTGTTAATTTTTCCATGGTATACGTTTAAATAAGCAGACAGCGAATAGAAAAGACGAGGCGTGCATATTTGAGGAATCATGTGGCTGCTGTTTTGCCTGTTATTTTTGTTGGAAGGCTTCTGTACTTCACAGATAAAGCATTTTATTCCCGCATTTTGTTATGCTACAATTCTAATCAACTCGTTTCAAAACAAGCGAAACTAAAGAAGATAGTTGAATTCGCAAATAACGCTGTATGAGTTTCAAAACTCACTTACTGTGTGGGTTTCAAAACTCACTTATTACTATTCAACACAGTAACAATGTAAAATAATACAATTTAGAGGCCAGTTATAATGATGGAATACGACATATTAAACTCAACTTTTTTCTTCATGATCATAAAAGTATTTGTAACTGTAAAGGTTTCTATATCAACGATATCAATTGCATAATGTCGGAAGATTTTTCTACTAATTTATGCATGTGCATTAGGTCATTCAAAGTGGATGTCTAATGCTTTTGTCATTGAGCATTTTTTGTTTGACTTATATTTATTTGCTAGTTATGCAATAAATCGCTGGTTGTTATATTTTTCAGCCCTTCTTAGACGCACAATTACTAAATGTCTATGTTATCAATATTTATAAAATTTTCAAAGATCCCATTTTACTATGGGTTGGATGTGAAACAAATGGAAGACAAAATAGCACCAATGGAGAAAATTACTGCAGAATCAAAATCAAGAACTTTCTGAATTAAAAGGACGCATGCGCTAATATGAGGTCGCCATCAAAAACAATTGACTACACGGGTTTCACTGAGGAGTGAACAACCTCATCAACTGCCTACTAAATGACAGAGCTGTTGGTACAACTGTAGTTGTATTTTATTGAGATATTTTTTATATTCTTCTTCTTCTCTGTAAAGTGTTGAATAGCTTCGGGCAAAGTAAAATCGTGCGGTGAGACTGATAATTACAAATACCACTAATTCGTCTCCCCTTCAAAGTAATAATATTAAAATATCATGTCGTTATAGCAGAACATAAGACAATTACATGGTTATAAACATTCGCATAACTCTTTTAGATGCAAAGAGTTCATTTGGCTGTATTTCTCAGGTGATACATCTTTCATGTTCTGGCAACAAAACAATCTTTATAATTAGCGCGGATTATGGTAATAATACAACAACGTGTGGAAGTGTCTGCTGTGTTCCGAATCCGTATGACTGTACCGAACTGGTGGCGGAAAACAACGAAGGTGCCTGGGCTTAACTGAAGTTAACCTGCCATAATAAAACTGAGTGCACCTTCCTTTACCAGGGATATCTACCTTCTTGCTAGATTGTACCGTTTCTGAAATCGCGGACTATATGAATATTTATTATTCGTGTTTACCAGGTATGTTCCTTATTACAAATGATAATTGGAGGGGAATACTTTTTCTGTAAATATTTTTTCTTTCGATATGAAAAGTGAATAAAACACGGACATAGAGCGAAAATTAAATTTAAAAAATGCGCAGTACACACTGTATTTAGCTGTTGCCAAATTGGCCACTGTTTTTTTTTAATTTACACTGATCATTTCTCAAGGAAAAATAGTCTAAAACCTTTGGATATTATAATTAAACATATTTTTGGAGGTATTTTAAAGCATTGTTTCAAGATTGCATATATCTTTTCAAATTGCACTGTGCTTGCTGTACTTTTGAATTGCAGAAGAGTTAATTACACTGCCATCATTTACTGTTTACATGGTGTTCTGAGCAACTACGGAGAAAACTACTAACAAGACAGCAGCGTTTTTCTTTGTCCTGTAAACGGACTTTATGCTTTCTCTGTCAATGTTCTATCGGATAGCGGTAAAAAATTAGGAACTCACTTAATGAAAGAAAACACTAATCTATCACATCAGGTTGCTGACATTGCCGTTGACATTGGGAGATCTGCTGCTTCATTTTTGGTGATTACGGAATGTTTTGTTGGACAAAGGGTTTGGGTAAGTTGGTATGGAAGTCAATCAAGTACGAGGGAAAGCAGTAGCCGTCCCTCAACATTTTTTGGGTATTTACTTCAAAGTTTAGCTTAGCATTACATCGACTCAAGAGAGATTGCTATTTTATACAGTTGGAAATTAATAAATAAACCTGGCTGAATATGTCTGACTGCATTTTGGCATTAGTATTTCTATTTTCTAACATTCGTTCAATCTCACATTGAAAACAGAAGCCAAAAATGGCAGTGTCCTGCCTCAGAACGTCTCTGATAACCCTTTACATAAATACGCCACTGCTCTACAGGGTAATATTTCTCATATAATGCTCTCTTCACATAAAATTCGGTTAGAATGAAATTGACTATATTGTATTGTGGTATCTAGTTCACGAGCTGTGGTGATTTTACCGTTCCCCTAAAAATCTGAAGTTTAAAATTCGGTTTATGAATTCTTGGATAGGAAGAGCGAAAATGTTCCTAAGCAGGTGTTAGATCGCGCACAAAATTCCTTATCACCACAGGCGATCTGGATTAGCACCAAAGCCATTTGAGTAATTTGTCCAGAGTGCCACAACGTCCAGGTCTCTTTCCACTCTTCATTTCTCTAATACAAAGTTGAAATTCATGGTCTGACAGTCATTCGAAATTTTGTGCCCTGTGTTTGATATACCATTCCACGCATATATTTTGCACGAGGGTGGTCAGCCTTGTTCCCTGTCTTAAATATTAGCACTATGCAGTAGGTTAAAAAACGACATAATTTTCTACTATTAACTTAAATTACAACCTGTAAAAGAATTTCTGCTAGAGGAACCGAATTCACTGAATTCACGTTCCCGCATCTTTTCTTTAACCATTTAACCATTTAACATGGAGAGAATCCAAGTGCGTACTCAGCTAGCAGGTTAATTAAGTTACAACCAAGAAGAGATCGATCTGCTTCTGTACCTTTGAAGATATGATTCAACCAACTAGCATGTGTAGTAAAGTCACTGGGTGTGAACTGTTTAAGTAATGTTTCGAATTAGCCAGTCATTTGTATTAAAAGATTTTCATTGCTTCCATTTTTGATGGTCGAAAGAATCATTGCAGTTGCCAAGCTATTATGTTTACTTTCCAATATATACACAGTTTTTGCTTTCTTATCTGAGTTTTATAGATTTTAATAAGGCCTTCTCATTAGTAATGCTGCATAATGGTTAAAGGCATTTGGAAAGACTTTTGCCAGGTGTCGTAAGCTAACAGCTTAAACAAATTTGCTGATTCGCTGATTCCACATGTGTAATGATATTCTAATGGTGTTCAGGAAAAGTAGTTGCACAATAAAAATCGAATGAAAATTCAAAATGCGAGGATCAAGATTCAATCTGCACTTCCATGTTTAACAAAGTTAAAAGTCAGCACATTACCCAAGAGCCCATATCTTTAAACTCCATGCTATAGCATATAAGATCACTGTCTGTGAAAGGGCTGAAAGGATGGAATGGTACTTTTTAGGGGTGCATCCAAAGCGTATAATTTTTACCTCAAATACGTTAATCAAAAGTGTTAATCAACAAAGTGTTTATAAAAGGAGACATCTCAGTTACATTTAACAGCATTAGCCAACGAACTCATGGAGTTACCTGAAATTTCCATATTTCGTAGAATGATTCGGGTGAGGAGACACGTTTTCGACATTCTTTTGCATGAAGCTGCATTGGTTTGATCTATAATGCACTCCATTATGATTAATTATTGAAAACTCAATCAGTACGAACTGAATAGACTGTGATGTCCAGAGCAACAACAAACAACCTATAATAATTATTTGTTTTTAGTTGTTGCACACTAATACATTTTGTTTGAATAAATATTAATAGTTGTTTGAATGCTGCAAAATTGTATTCTTATTGGTTTCTTTTTGCTTTGGAATTTGTTTATTTTACTCGAGACGCTTATTTTTCTTGAAACTACTTTTACCCGCTAGTGCCTTTCTACTGTAGGGCCCCAATATGTCTAGTGACTGCTTAGTTCATTCTCCGCCAGGCAAGCGCTTTATATTTTTGCTGGCGCAGTTTCTGTTGACATTAGTAAATGCGCCAACGTTCTAGTTCCGCCCGTACTCATAAATATATATTTTTAAATAAGTATTTTAAATAGGGCTGACATTGAAAGGAGTGTCCGCATTTGGTAAAAAATTGTTGAAGTACTTTTACAGATGATACTTGTTCTATTTTTATAGGTATAATCTTATTGCAAACATCTTGTTTATTCTTGATGTTTGAATTTAGTGTAGTATATTTCAGTAAGCGCTTGGAACATGTAGCTCTCGGCAGATAAGGCGAAGGAGGTCTTGGAATGTTATCAGCCATATCCTGTGCGTGACAACCCATAAAGCTGCATTACCCAGTACGGCACACAAACCCATATTTATACGATTTGAACAAGTGTTATTTTCCTAATTCACTTAAGTATAAAACTAAAATACAATTGAATTATTGAGGAGAAGAAGACGAAGAAGAAGAAGAAGGAGCAGGAGAAGAAAAAGAAGAAGAAATAGCAGAACAAATTAAGATGGAGAAGAGGAAGGTGAAGAAAGAAGGAAATAGAGGAAAATAATTTGCGAGTAATACACTCTGTCTGATATGATTCCTTGCTGATCGAATGCCGAATTCTTTCTTCCTTTCATTCAGAAGACACTCTAAATACTAATAAATATATATGATGCTAGCTTGATGTGCCACAAAGGAACTGAAAAAGTTTAAAAGACATGAGCCATACCTCTCCGAGGCGCTAACATTTCATTACAACACTGGAAAACACTCATTGAGCATTATTATGTACTTGATAATAACAAATGGCAAGAATTGCTGTCAAAATGATAATATATCAACTCCGAAAAGTTGTGTTGTAACGCCATAAATGTATGCTTCATGGATATCGCATGCGTCGATGTCTTAAGCAAGACAGGAACAGCAATATGTACAATGGTACAAATACAGATATGGAAGGAATCCCATCGCCTTAGGTGTGCTCACAAAAATCTACTCGCTTTCTTCAAACTCTTAATGAATGACGAAGAACCAAACAGAGATATTAAATGAGATTTGCACGAAGTTGAAGGAGACTGACTCCAAATTTAAGTCCCTACAAAACGCTGAACTGAAGAGCAAAGATTTGACAAGAAAATCTTGTAATAACAAAAGGATGGCTTAGACGTTCTTGATGGATAAATAAAGTATTTAAAATTAGTATCATAACCCTTGTATTTCAAAATTTATAGCCTAGTAATTTCATGTTGACATTTAAGTTGATAGTGTCTTTTTGCAACCGAAACGCTAGCTCAAAAAAAGTTTAGTCATTGGCTCAATCGCTGGGTCAGTTATCGGACCAATCGCAGGATTACTTCCAGGGAAAACCAACTGATGTTGGTGATATATGTTTTATAACCCAAGTTAACAATATTATGTTTCATTATCAAACTTCAAACTTTAAAATTACATTACATTACATTAAAATTACAGCAGCAAAACGGTTTTGTATCAATGAAACGTTGATTGTGGCCTTGCGTCATACTGTGCTTTTAGTGTGACACTGTCTCATACTGTGCGTTTAGTGTGACCTTGCCTCATACTGTGCTTTTAATGTGACCTTGCCTTATACTGTGCTTTTAGTGTATATCTCTTACGTCTTGAGACGCATTGATCAAGCGATTGATATCATGACTGGTCATATGATTGATCCAGTAATTGATCTTGCAAGTACTCTTTCCTCTTATGATGCTGTCATTAATCCTGTGATTGATCCGTGATAACTTGTATTGATATTGTGATTCATATTATCTTGTGAACTTTTGGTTGATCTTGTTCGTGACTTTAATATGACTCAGCTGATAAAAGAGATGTAGTCAGAGACAGATCTTGTTAAAACACAAAGAATCTGTAGAATCGTGACATTAAGGTGCAGTACGTCTTCTCTAGTATATTGTTCTCAACGTGTAAGTACTTTTTGCAAGTAATCCTGTGTTACTAACTGTTTCCCTACTGTTATCCTGTTGAATTTCATCACTTCAAAGTTTATCTTTAAAAACAGCACACTATATTTCAAAATAGCGTAGATATTTCCTGCGGAGGCTTAAATCCACATGATACTCTTCTATCGATCTCGATACAAGGCATCAAGCTAGTAATCCACACGGGTCAGTAAAGTGCATATTTGTTACTTCAACATAATTTATGATTTTAGGAAACTCAAATATTGCGATACAAAACTAGATTGAAAAACAATATTGCGAGGCATATTGCAATATAAAAATCGAATTTAAAATTTATAAACAATGTATATGAATTTTCCATAAGGACAATTAGAGAATGGGAGGAAAAACTATGACAAAGTGTTATCAATATATGTTTTAAGTTGAATAAAGTTGGTAAAATCAACCTATTATGTAACTAATAAAAACTGAAACATGCAAATAAATAAGTAATCATCACTATCACAGCTGATTTTTATTGTTACTTTTTATAGCTACAGTCATACTAGGGAATTTTAATCATCATACTCTGCCGAAATGCACACCGTGTAATTCCCTTTCTTTGCCTGCAAGCTTTTCCATTCAACTACTCAAGAAAATGTTTTAGCTAGGATGAGTAGATTTGGCAGGAACATACTGTACTATATTGTGTTGCTTATTTAAATTGCCTTGAAATTTATTTCCATGTGATGCGTCAAATTTTAACATTGAAGCCCACACATAAAGTAGACACACCAAGACAAGTCTCAGCATGTGGACAAGAACAGCATGTATGCTGTGAGTTTGTTACCTCATAATGGATAGCAGACATTTTTGCATTACTGCTTACATTCCAAATTCCCGATTTCTGTCCTTGTCATAGGGCTTCAAGTATAAGTCTACATTTAATTATTAACATTTTTCTTTTGTCAGGCCTATCCTAAAAGTAAAGACGCAACAAATGTATTCTTTCGATATTATGAAATAAATCGGTAAATAAACCGTTTGGCACTTGGGATATTTATTTTTACCATGCATGCACATAATATTGAAAAAGAGGAGAAATTTGGAACTACGTTTACTGAAAATTCGTGCTGTTTCTAAACCTCACTTCGCGTTAAAACAAGCCAAAATTTGCATAGATTTCTCACGCGTTAATGTGTTTAACGTTTGTTATAATTGCAATGCGGTCTAGCTGCGCCAAGGCACACAAATATATGGTTTGGTAAAAAGGAAGGTTTGAAAGGAAATTATTTTAAAATAAGAATAAAAGGGTGACCACTTTTGATTAAAGCACATTTTCCATATCAGACCTTTACGTTTACCTTTGTGCATTTTAAATGCATCACAAGCAATAAACTAAGCTATTAAATAAATATATTTTGCGGAATGAAGACCTACAATATCTCAGATATGTAGCCACAACTCCCAAACGCGTCGAATTCTTGCATTCTCTGAATTCATTTTTATATATAGTATTTTTATTGTTTTTTTGCATCCCAAAGTTTTGCTCTCGGTGGTTATCTTTTAATAAAATAATCCAGTATAATATAATGACAAATCGTATCACTAATTGACATGTAATTGAATTGAATGGAAAATTACTGCACTAATAAATTTTCAGCGCAGTGTATCTCGATAAGCAACTTTAACTCTTAGAGATAAGGAAAAGGAGGTATTGGAACGTTATTCACACGCATTATGCGTGACTAAATGCATGGAAACCTGTGTTGATAAAATTTTAACAAGTTTTAAAATTTTTCCATGGTATACATTTAAATAAGCCGACAGCTGAGGGGATAAGGCATAATAAACTCAACTTTTTTCATGATAGTAAAAATCTTTATAATTGTAAAGGTTTTCATTGATATTTCTGTATCAACGTTATCAATTGTGTAATGTCGGAAGAATCTTCTACCAATTTATGTATGTGCATTAGATTGTTCAAAGTGGATTTGTAATGCCTTTGGCATAAATTTTGTTTAGCTCATAATTCTTTTGCTATTTATGCAATAAATAGCTGTGTGTAATTTTTTTTCGGCAATTCCTAGACGTATAATTACTAACTGTTTGTGTTGCTTTTGAAACAATGGGGATTTTCTAGTCAGGATCTTATTTATCAATGTTTATCCAATTTTCAAAGATCTTACGTTACTAGGGGTCGGATGCCATGCAAATGGAAGACAAAATAGCAATAATTGAGAAATTACTACAGAATCAATAATAAGGAAGTTTCTGAATTAAGAGAATGCATGGGCTACTATGAGGTTGCCCTAAAAACCAAATGACTACACGGGTCTCACTGAGAAATGAGTAGCTGTCGCCAAATTGTCCACTGCTGTTTCATTTACATTGATCATTTTTCAGGAAAATAATCTGAAAGCTTTGAATTTTAAAAATAAACATATTTTGGCGGTTTTTATAGCTTTTTAAATATTAATGTTTAGATCCCTTTTCAAGTTGTATTGTGCTTGCCGTGCTTTTGAATTGCATAGGAATTGATCCTGCTGCCATCGTTTACTGCTTATGCCACAACTAGTCGAGAGTACAATACCAATGATGTCATTCGTTTTGATGGTGTTCTAAGGAACACTTTCAACCAGAGCATAGCAGCGTCTTTCTTTGTCCTTTACACGAATTCTATGCTTTCTCTGTCAATGTTGTATCTTATTACTGCAAAATGTTAACAACAAACTTAATTAATGAAAACATTAAGCTATTTTATCAGGTTGCTGAAAATGTCTTCGTCTCTAATATTTCTGACAAATCAAGGCATTCTCTTCACATAAAATTCGCTGAGTATCAAATTGTATATATAGTGCATTTGTCTTTAGAGAACGAACTGTTATGATTTTACTGTTCGCCTCTTGCAAATCTGAAGTATGAAACTCTGTCATTGAATTCTGGTATAGGAAGAGCGAAATTACTCACAAGTAGGTGTTAGATCGCGCACATAATTCCTTATTATCACATGCGAACCGGATCTGAACCTAAGCCAATGGAGGAATTGGTTCAGAGCGCTAGAAAGTCAAGGTCTCTTTCCATTCTTCACTTCTTTAATAGAAGTTGAATTCATGGTATGACAGTCTTTCAAAAAATGTCGTTTTCTGTGTTTGATATACCATTCCACGCGTTTTTTTTTCGACCTGGCTGGTTCAATTTCTCAAATATTCACAATATACAGCAGGTCAAGAAACTGAAGAGTCTGTGATTCAAACAGCACATAAGGTATTTCACTTCAAATGTGTCAAGTATCAGCTGCACGTTTTTCTATCACTAACTTAAATCCCAACTTATTAGCGAATTTATCCTAGTGGAACTCATACGTTTCACCTGAACTCGTGTATCTCTTGCATTCTTTTAACGTTGCCTGGAGAGGATCCGACTGCGTATTCAACTAGCAGGTTAATTTAGTAGCAGCAACGAAGAGATGTTATGATTGCACCAACTAGCATTTATAGTCAAACCACTGGGTGTGGACTGTTTAAACCAAGTTTCGAATTAACCGGACAATTGTATTTAAGCATTTTTATGGCTTCCATTTTTGATGGTCGATAGAATCATTGCAGTTATTAAGTTGTTATGCCAAAGTCTTTACAACTTTGAATTTCCAATATCTATACAGCGTTCGCTTTCTTAACTGAGTTTTAAATATGCTAATACAGACTTCTCATTAGCAATGCTCCATAATGGTCAAAGACATTTGGAAAAGCGAAGACAGGTGTCGCAAACTAACAGTTTAAACAAAGCTGCTGATTTGCTGATTCCATATGTGTACTGATATCCTAGTTGTACAATTAAGACCGAATTAAAATTCAAAATGCTTTCCACTTCATCAGATCCATGTTTAACATGTTAAAAGCCAGCACACGGCACGAGAAGAGTCCATATCTCACATTTCTTTAAATTACTTCCTATAGCATATAAAATCATCGTCTGTGATAGAGCTGAAAGGATGTAATAACACTGTTTCAGGTGTGCGTCAAAAGCGTATATTTTTCCCCAAATGTGTCAACCAAAAAGTGTTAATCAACCAAGTATTTATCAAGGGAGTCATTTCAATTACATTTAACAGCATTAGCCAACGAACTCCTGGAATAACTTGACATTTGGATAATGTTTTGATCTATTATGCATTACATTATAAATTATTATTCAAACCTCAAAAAGTACAAACTGGATAGGCTGAGATGTCCATAACAACAACAAACAGTCTGTAATAAATACGAAACGTCGAGAAGAAGTCGAATTTACGCCTACAGCTAACTTCGAACAATCTTGATTACATTTTAGTAAGCTCGGGGGTTTTGATTTATTTGTTTTAGCTGTTCTCACTAATACATTTTGTTTAAACAAACATTTATAGTAAGATAGTATTTTTCCGGTTTTCTTCTTTTTTTTTTTGCATGTTGTGCTTTTTTACTTGAGAAATTTAGTTTTCTTGAAATTGTTTTTGAGGTTTACCCCTCAGTGCCTATCTGTTGTATGGTCCTCAATATGTCAACTGAGCAACTAATTAGTGACTGCCCAGTTCATTCTCCGTCATTCAAGAACTTTACATTTTAGTTGGTGCAGTTTGTGTTGACAATATATTTTTTTTTCAATTTAATTGACTAAGTATTTTAAGTACTACTCAAATTTAAAGGAGTGTCCGCATTTGGTGACAATTGTGGAAGCAATTTTACAGATGATATTTTTACTGTTTTTGTTTTGCCTACCCAAGTTTATTATCACTTTGCTACCTAAACTCGGTTATCTTAAAACTCTAACCTTGCATTGCAACCAAGATAAACATTAGTTGAACTACTTTAATATCTACCTGATAATGGCAAAGACAGTTAGAAATTACGATTTACATTGCTTCCTCAGTGGAAAAAATGGGTGGAAGGATGAATTTATATTTATTCCACAAAATAATGTTGTAAGACAACAAGCCTGTATTTTATTCAAATATACGTCATAAAAATCACTGATATCAATGAATGATTGAATTATATAATAACGTGTCATAAATCGGGTTATGTGAAGGATATAATTAATGAGCTGTGGAGTATTCATGGCTTTATAAATTACAGTTTACCGAGTGCATTCCGACAAGTAACTATAACATGATGATGTTAAGAGATAACAAGAAGGAGGCCTGAAAATGTGAATCGCCATTAACTGTACGTGACTATATGCAGGGCACACCTTATTCATAATACTTGAACAACGATCTAGAATGTCAGTAAATAAGGGGACTAGACGAAGAAAGACAACGTGTATGACTCTGAGGAACAATGCTGCGGCTTCAGTGTTGCCTGCTGTTTTTCTCGGCACGAATTTGTGTTTTACAGGTAAGAAATCTGCTTCATATTTTGCAAAAAAATCAAATGTTTCAAAAAAATTAAATTAATTTAAATCGGCCTTAAAAATACCGATTAAATTAGGGCTAAAATGTTCACACTCTGCATAACTCTGGAGTTTATAATGATTATTGTGCAATTAATTTTAAGTCTTCTCTTAGTTCTACTGAAGGCATTTACCAACAAATATAAATACATTATGCCAAAAGAATTTTCCTTATGTGGAAACAAGCTGAAAGTTATATCGCTATTCCTTACTATAAAGCATTTTACCCACAAAAGATTGGTTGTAATTTGGTTTGTAAAATAATGGATATCAGACGGTTGTTAAGCAATGAAGTAGTTGCACATCATTGCTTCTATAGTACGCAAATTTTATTAATTTGTTAATTTCAATATATGTTGTGAATATATACCTAATTTCTTAGCAATATAAAACACCGTTAAGAAGTTTAAGTTTTAGAGATAATCTGTCTAATTTTAATAATATTAATAATAATATTAATTAATAATGCCTTAAATACATGCTCATTTGAATGTCCAACGTCAGGTTCTGATGTGCGTTATCCATATATTTTGTTTAATTAATCTACTTTAGCTATTTCATGCAATTAGTTAGTGAGTTCTTTTAAATATCATATAATGATTGAATATTTTAAACACAACAGATTGTCTATGTTCTGCCAATAGATTCCCCATCTATTTATTTCAGTACACATTTATTTATCGATATATACAATGTATTGCTGCCAGGGGTTAAGGAACATAAACGGAGAAGATAAATTTGCAGCAATAGAGAAATTACTGCAGAAACAGAATCAGGAACTTTCTGAGTTAAGAGATCGTAACGTCTACCAAGACCAAAAAATCCACGAACTGGAAGAGCGATTAACTACACTGTCCTCAATGAGAGATGAGCACCCTCTGCAACCGGCTACTAAATGTAAGCGTTGTTCATAAAAATGTACTATTTTATTGATTTGAGTAGTTTTATTTTTTGTTTGTGACAAAGAAAACTTCTATGTGTCTGGTAAATCGTGTCAGAAATAAATGAGTTATTACAAGAATAAAATATTATGCTCATGTGGAAAAATATAACTGCCTTATCATTAAGTATAATAAATGACCATAAGCAGGCCACATAGTTAAAGCTATATTAATCAAATGTAATTGTTTCAGATGCCAAGAGTTCATTTGGCTGTATTTCTAAGGAGATACATATTTCATGTTCTGGCAACAAATCAATCTTGGTAACAAGCGCTGATTATGGTGAGTATTCAACAACGTGCGAAAGTGTTTGCTGTGTTCCGAACCCGTTGGATTGTACCGAACTGGTGGCGGAAAATAACGAAGGCGCCTGGGCTGAACTGAAGCTAACATGCGATAATAAAACTGAGTGCACATTTCTTTACCAGGGATCTACCTTCTTGCAAGATTGTGCTGTTTCTGCAACTGCGGACTATATGAATATTTATTATTCGTGCTTACCAGGTGCGTCGCTCATTATAGGATATCAAAAAAACTTAAGACAGAAAATATCAATATTTAAGATTATTTGTTGTGAGTAACTTTTCTAATTATAGAGCGAATATTACTGAAGAAAAATGGTACACACTGTTTTTAACTGTCACTGCATTTCCCACACCCCTCTCAGATATATCTATCCATTATTTTATCCATTATACATTTTGTTTTAAAAAATAAAGCCTTTATAAAAGTAAATTTTGAAAGAAAAAGATTTTCCCCTTTATTTGTCTATTGTCTATGTATTGTTTTAAAATGGCCACTTTTTATAGTTTACTCTTGTAATCCATCATTATTGAATTACAGAAGACTCGGCCCTTCTACCGTCGTTCACTGCATATGCCACAACACCCCGAGACTACAGTGCCAATGAAATCATTCTTTTTGATGGCATTCTAAGCAATTTTGGGGAATATTATCAACCAGAGAGCAGTGTCTTTCTTTGCCCTGTAAACGGAATCTATGTTTTTTCTGTCTGTGTTCTATCCAATTACGGCTGCCCATTATTGTCTTATATAATGAAAGACAACGTGCAGTTATCACATCAAGTTGCAGAAAATGTCGTTGACAATAACAGAATGGCTGCTTCAGGATTCGTTATAGCTGAATGTTTGGTTGGGCAAAGAGTTTGGATAAAGTCTGATGGTAACCAGTATTGTATGAGGGGAAGTAACCAGATGCCTTCAACATTTTCTGGTTATTTGCTTCAAAGTTTACAATAACTATGATTTTAGCTTAGATGGATAGAAACTTTTGGGGAATAAGGAAAATAATTAATGCATGCTTGCTTCATTATTCAGTACTTTTATTATTTACTTTACTGTTTTCTCATGATTCACCAATCTGAAATAGATAGAATAGATACAATAATCTCTTATCCCCGTGTTAATACAGATATTGTTTTAATTTTGAATGAAAGGTATATTGAGAATAATTATGGACGTAGCAACACTAATACACGTATAAGCTTCAACCAAATTCATCGTAATGTGATAGACTATAATTGAAACAGTTTGAAACGTTTGTGAAACTAATTTGTAAACTAAGCAACACAAATATCAATAAAATAGATTGTATCCAATGTGGAACGTTGTGAAACAACATCAAAATAATGTGGAAAAATCTGTCTGTTGCGTACAATCACAAAACGTAGGAATTCACAAAGTAGTAATCTCTATCTCTAATGGCAACAGTAGTTTTTTGCAGAATAGCTAGTGCGTCCACAGAACAAACAGGCACTTAAGGCAACAACACATAACACCTGGGACATTGGTTTAGTTGCTCCACACGGGTGACTAAAAACAAATTAAGTCCCGAAAATTTAAAACCAGTGATGATTCTTGCTGAAGATCATAAGGGTATCGCTTATCAGGAGGAGTTGGTATTGGACAAATATAAGAAACAGAAACCAATGGTAACACATGCACTTGTACTTGCGCTTTTATTAGATATATTTTTTAAATGTTGTTGTAACTACAGAATGGAAGAATGAAACTATAAGGAGCCTTTTAAAACACTCGTATCTTTGGTTACATAGTATTCACAAACGAGTAACGAATTTTAAATTTCTCTTTTTGTACCGCCAGTGACCATGTAAATTTATCACTTAGATCAATTGTAGGAAACTAGTATATCTAAACCAATGTTTTAAAATTCATAGTATTGAAGTCTTAACATTTAAGAACCGGTATTCTAATAAATTTGTTGTATTAAATGAAGGTTTAAGGTGCTGGCACGTATAAATTTAAATGCATACTTATTATTTTTCACTTTTTCCTTAATAATTGTTTTTAATTTTGTGGAAGGTTTGGGATAGTGTTGGGGTTCGAGCGCACAGCAAACATAGTTCCTCTGCAGTGTTTCAAATTATTGCGGTCGTTTTAGCTCGAGCACGCCTTAAATTCGCTTGGTACACTACTATCGATTTCGATACAGAGTATCCAGCCAGCAATCAACTGGACTCATCAAAGTACTTATTAGGTGCTTTCTCATTTCTCTCACTTCCACAAAATCTACGATATTAGAAACGTAAAATATCGAGATACAAATCGTGATAGCAATGCAATGGTACGACGCGTATTGCGGCATAACAATTTCAGCAATATCCATGTTTCTTATCTACGGTTGCCCACGAAATACACGCTCATTTATAATATCCGCTATATTGCTACGTACAGGAGCGGACTACGCACAGTATTTAGGTCCTCGGTGCTCGAAATTCATAAACTCTTAGAAAATTGTATATGAGTCCTTAAAAATGATATATTTATATTACTATTCGTGCACAGAAAATCGTGAAAAAAAGTGAAATTTAGGATCAAGTTTTTCTGAAGAAAGCCGGTTTTTGAATTTAACTCCAATAAATATGTGTATTGTTCATAAGTGTCAGTGTGTTTAATTTTCGTTCTATGATTGTAGTACGCTCTATCTCCGCCTGTACCCTAACTATGAAATTTGATAAAAAATGGAGGTTTTCAAATTAATACTTTTAAGTACAGTGCTTTAAGGAATGACAGCATTTAGTTAAAAGAATATTGCTTTACAATTTGGCACTCTACGTTTAGTGATTGTTTAGCAAATCTTGGACTAGTCTTTTACAGATAGCATTTTACTATGAGCTTTTCATCCCAAAGTTTCATTTCGCTATCAGTATAATATAAGAGCAAAATTTCACTATTGTATGTTATCTATTTTTGTCGAATTGAACATCCATGTATTTAATATGTTTTCAAATGAGAACAGGAAAGGAGTAGCTTCAGAGCTGCTCGTTGTTTTTGTCTGGACACTTCCTTACTTTATCGGTAAGAATTTTATTTTTACATTGTCTTTAAACTACTTCTCTAATAAACTTAAAATTAGCGAAACTAAGCAAGATTATTTAAGTGTAAACACACTTACTATTTTTCGATACTAGTAAAACAACATAAAAATAGTATTTAAAAACCAGTAATATATTCATGGAATAAGATATAGCAAGCTCAAAGATTTCTTCTCTACATGACTGTAAAATATTTGTAATCGTAAGGACTTTTATTGATATTTCTACGTCGATATAAATCAAGCAATGCTGGAAGGATGTTCTGCCAGATCATATATATGCAATAGATTGCTCAAAGGAGATTTGTAATGCTGTTTGTTTAGTTAATATTTATTAGTTATTTTCCAAAATATCGCTGTGTGTAAATTTAAACAGTGATCACTATCAACCTTGATCAAAAGAATGCATGTCTGAATGCGACAGGACAAGCTATCATTGTACAGTAGTAAGTTTCTACGTTTGGCGTGGCCCCCTTGTTTCAGTATTATCATCTAAAAATACATATAGGTATAGAATAAAAAAAGCAAACAAATAACTTTTAAAACCAGTGATGTTTTATGTCACTTTGAGCTGATTTCTGTCCACCAGGTTAGAAATTTGTAAGATATCAATATGTTTGCATAATTTCGTAAAATCAACTACAATTACGGAGTATTGCAGAAGATCTAAACAAATATCTTTTTTTTCAATTTTATTATCAATTCTAAACTAGAAAATGATATAAAAATTTACGATTTACAGTATTTGAGTCCTTAGTGGTAAGAATTTGTTGTGAGAATAAAAATATATCAACTTCGCAAAGTGACATTGCAACACAATAAACTTATACATTATTCAAATATGCTTGATTAAAATTTACTTTATTCACACAACTGAAAAAAGTTTGTTTAAGCTGTTTGAAGACATACTTTCTTCAAGTCCCAAAGACGCCTCTTTGTGTGTACTTATCCAAAGGTTTAATATGTGAACGACGGTGTAATTGGTAAGTCAGTTTGCAGGGTGCTGCAAAACAACAGGGTATGTACTCATTTCAACGTTTTAAGACGTGTCATACTCATAATTGCCTCTCTCAATCCCCTCTAATTTCAGTTCATTTGTCTTTAAGCTGTGTACTTAGTATTATGAACTATTTTAAGTGTTGCAATATATGAACTTGCACCATATGTGCAGATCAGTGTTTATAGAAAACCGTCCGTCACAATTTTTATTCTACCGTTTTGTTCTGAAAATAGCAGTGGGCTTTGTGATAGGAATGCTAATTTCTGCTTATATAAAGATAACTATACATACATTGTTCGGGCAGTCTTGTGACATGCATACACGAAAATTTTTGAGGTCTGTGTTTTTTAGTAAATATTTACGGATATAGATCAAGTTGTACGTTGAAAGATATATTAATAGAAAGCTTATAACCTGTGGATTCGAGATACTATATTATTTTCGATAAAAATCTTTATTTAGATCGGATTTTTAAACTTAATTTTAAAGACATTGGCAAATATCATATAGATCTAAGTACAAAGTATCTAAGCTATGTGCCTTATAAGGAATTCGACATGTATGAATACCACGAAGTGAACAAAATCTATTGACAGCATTATAATAGAACCAGTACTCTATTTAGTATTAACGAATCAAATGTATATAGGGATTTTACTAACGTTCACTATGTGCTGTGGAAGTGTGTATCAAAACTTGAACAGTTCAAGATCAATTATAAGTTACGAAAGGAATGATTTGTATCAAATAGGAAAATTTCAAAAAGAAAATGGATATTCAAACTTGTCAGCAATAACACTTGAACAGATCGCTTAGTTAGAAATAGATAAAAGCCGTGGAGGGAAAAAGTACTCAAAAAAGACAAAGTCAGTGTTTGAAAAACCAAAGAACTTCAAACCTGATTGAAATTCCATGCCGGATAGAAACCATATTATCTCACAGATCTGATCTTAGTAAAAACAGTGTCAACATCAATAAAGCCAGGAATGAGAATCAGAAAAGGATAAAATGTGTTTCATCGAAGCATATTAGTTCCTTTTCACTGATTAATGCTCGTTCAATAAAGAGTAACTGTGATCTGATAAGTGATTTCATTTACAATAGTTCTTGCCAGATAGTTGCTCTGACAGAAACATGGATTAATGGCACAAATAGTGATTTGCACATAAAGGATATTACCCCAAGTGATTCCGTATTCCTTCATGTGGATAGAATGGATAAACATGGAGGTGGTGTCGGACTTATATGCCCAAAGTCAACCAACCCTCGTATGGAAAACACCATAAAGTACACATCGATGGAACACACGGTGGTTAACCTCAGTACGGATCAAGGAGAAATATGCATATGTGTTGTCTATCGCCCTCCATCACTCTCCTTCACGAAATTTCTCGATGAATACTCTGATCTGCTACAACAACTTTGTGCTTTGCCGCTGCCATTGGTAATAGTTGGTGACATGAATGTTCATGTTGATGACAAATCGGATAACAAAATAGTGAAATATTTGGATTTATTGGATAGTTTTAACCTCAAGCAACACGTTTCGGAGGAGACACATGTTAAGGGCCACACACTAGATTTAGTCATAACCTCGGAAATGGATCAAATGCTTTTGGATAAACCGTATGTAAGTGATCTTATATCAGATCATTTTGCAGTGGAATTCACCATCCTTATGACTCAAAACAAAAAGCGTGCATCTAAATCTGTAGAATCACGTAATCTAAAAAATATGGATATACTCAAATTCAAGCAAGATCTTGCAGATACAGAACTTGTTTGCAATCCTGCAACAGATATTGACGATTTGGTGGCACAATACAATTGCTGCCTACGTGAACTTTTAGATAAGCATGCACCTGTGCAAACTGTGACTGTAAAGGAAAAACGCAGCCCCTGGTATAATGATACAGTTCATAACAAAAGACAGGAAAAGAAAATGCCACAGCGTAAATTTAGGAAGAACAAGTCAAATACCAATTTGCAGAACATGTTAAATAGCAAAAGTGAATTAAAGACAACCATCGATCATAGAAAGACCGAGTATAATTCGGAGGCTATTGCCAAATTCGGTAATGATCAGGGTAAACTTTTCAAAATGGTGACTTCACTGCTTAATAAAACTCCCCAAATGCCGTTGCCTCCGGATATCTCGGAGTCGGAATTTTGCAACACCCTAAATGACTTCTTCATGGATAAGATTGAAAATATTCGCGACGAATTCCCAGATATCACTGACGAATGCTACGCATTTGATGAAACAATTGTGCAGAACTCACTCTCCAAGTTCAAAATTCTCTCGTTAGAGGATGTTACTAAAATGATCATGAAAACACCAAACAAATCCTGCCAGCTTGACCCAGTGCCTGTCTCGTTGTTAAAACAATGTCTCCCAGAGCTAGCTCCTACGATAACTAATATCATAAACGGCTCTCTACAGAGCGCTACAATGCCGTCCGATCTGTAACACACCATTGTTACACCGAGGATAAAGAAGCAAAATCTCCCACCTGAACCTAAATCCTTTCGGCCCGTTTCCAATCTACCATACCTTTCAAAACTGATTGAGCAAGCGGTTATTGAACAATTGAACGTTCATTTTGCGGATAACGGTCTTGATGAGCCTCTTCAATCTGGATACAAGGCTCACCATAGTACTGAAACTGCATTATTACGAATCGTTAATGACATATTAAAAGCCCTTGATACTGGTGAAATTGTGATACTCGCTCTGCTAGATCTGTCTGCAGCTTTCGACGTTGTAGATCATGACATTTTTCTTAAGCGCTTGTCGAATTCTCAAGGCCTCGAAGGTGACGTTTTGCAATGGATGGAGTCTTACTTAAAAGACAGAACACAGAAAGTTTGCATAAATGGTTCTACATCTTCAAGCAAGACTATCACATGTGGTTTTCCACGAGGCAGCAAAATTGGACCACAAGGATACAAGAAGTACACTGAACCTCTTGGAACATTACTTCGCTTATTGATTATTCTTTTTCATTTTTACGCCGACGATAGCCAGCTCTGGAAATCGGCCAACCCTAAATCGCAAAATAGTGTATATAGAAGCTATCAATCGCTTAGAATGCGCCATACAGAAGTTAGCCTCTTGGATGAAGTGCAATCGTCTTAAGCTTAACGCCTCCAAGACAGAAATTCTTGTTATAGGAACACAAAGAAATATAGATCTCGCTAATATATCGACATTACAAGTGGAAAATGAACAAGAAGCACGCTCGAAGTCAGCAAAAAATCTAGGTGTGACCCTCGATGCGTGTCTCTCGTTAGAACAACACATCCTAGAAGTGGTAAAATCATGCAGATATAAATTACGGGAACTGTGGCATATTCGTAAGTATCTATCTCATGATGCAGCCAAAACAATAGTGCACGCCACAGTCATTTCGAAACTGGATTACTGCAATTGTCTTTACGTCAATTTACCTACTTTCCTGATAAAGAAGTTGCAGAGCGTGCTAAATGAAGCAGCCCGATTGGTAACTGTAACACCCAGAAATGAGCACATAACATCAGCCTTAATCAAACTTCACTGGTTGTCTGTACCAGAACGTATTGAGTACAAAGTTGTCACAATGGTATATAAAGGACTATATGGTCTTGCCCCAGGATATATTAGTGAACTCCTAGTCCCTTATGAACCAACCCGACCCCTCCGTTCAGCATCATAGCGTCTTTTAGTTGAACCACGGTTCCGCCTAAAATCAGCAGGTTATCGAAGTTTTGAGGTTGCAGGGCCGAGACTTTGGAATAAATTACCACAAAATTTGAGAGAAACAGATAATTTTAACACTTTTAAAAAGAATCTCAAGACCTTTTTATTTAAGAGATCATACTGTGTTTAATTAAAGCATTGTGTAATTTTAGTTTTTCAAATCAGTATTATCTTACCTGCATTTGAGTGCTATTTTAGACAATATCAGTATTATGTCAGTATTATGTTGATTGTACTATGACTATATTATTTTGATTATTGTAGCGTTTTTATATAGTTTAAAAAGCGCGTAAAAAAGAAAAGTCTAATAATAATAATAATAATTGCTCCGCGGATACAACGTGCTTCAAGATGAAAAAAAGAAGATCCAGAAGAGATTATATTTTTCTCCAGTATGGTCCGGAATAAAACATTTCATTCTTTTTCTTCTCGGTTTGCTTTGATTTCCGGTCCAAACTGGAAGAAACTGAACTTTGTATTTAACAAGTCCTTGGAAATACACATTCCTTGTTTCTCGAGAGTGGCGACATCAAGTTACTGTCGAATTACTTAAGAACATTTGGTTAGTTGTTACTTTCGCTCAAGATGCACAAAGTATCAACGTTAATTGTGACTACCGGTTTTTAAAAAGGTACATTTGTTGTGGCCAAAATCTGGTAGATTGCAAATGGAGATGAAAACATGGTGCATACCAGCTGTAAATGGAGATGTATGTATTCTTATAAATGGCCAATCATTAAATGTCTGAAGGAATAAAATACAAAAAGCTATATTAAGAGAAGTGGATCTAGAAACATGATTCACAAATTTGAAGAATAATGCGGTGTTGACTGTTATTTTTGCAGCAACACCTTTGTGCTTTACAGGTCAGAAATTTAACCTCACATTTCCCAGTACACTTCTCATTTCTTTTAAATTTGTGATCAAATGTTTTCAAATTAAGTAAATCAGTCAATTTATTTTTAAGATGTCAGTAAGTTCGCTCTTAGAAATAACAGTCAAATGAAGGATAAATTTTCAACCTCTACATGACTGCAGTATATGTAACGATGATTCTGGCAATTAATTTAAAAATGCTTATCAGTTCTACTGAAGTAATTCTGCTAACAAATACTAAGCCACGTGATTAAATGGAAATTCTGTCATAATTATTAAGTCATAATTATGTTATAATTATTATTTTCCTTACATACCTTACACAACGTGCTAATTTGTGCAATTACGAATACGAATAAGGATATTTAGTTAATGTGTTATGGAGTTCTTTGTACATAAATCTAGATAGAAAACACTCATCTAATCAACTATTACGTTTAAATAATTATTAAGTAATTTCAATTATGAAACTTTAAGTTGAATTTTAAAATAAAACCTGAAAATTGCAAGTCAAAATATTGAGAAGTTTAAAAGTGAAATGTCAAACCATCAACTTCTAAGTGAAAAGGAAAATAAAATATCTAACGCTTCTAATAATTATGAAATATTACCAAAAAAGAACATAACGTTTCATAAAGTAAAACCATTTAAAAATAGCTCATATTATACAAGAGAACAACTAAAGTCACGTCCTATCCTGACAATTTTTACCGCCGAACTGACCACGGTACATTTATTTCAAATAAAATTGCGTAAGTACATAAGTATAATGAATTTTCATTGTGGTCTTAACCATATTTTAATGAGCGTTCTCACACATAACATCATAGAGATTCTATTTCGTATACCGGCCCCTTAAATGGTATTCTAGAGTGACCATTTGCACAGATCTTTTACCTTTGTTTTATACCTCATACAGCCATCCAATATTTAAATCAAATCGATCAGATACATTTAATGTTAAGTCAAGACGGCACAAACAGTATTAATAGAACACATGGCTTAATCCCTTAAAGTGAGTCACACAAACTTTTGTATCAAGCAGTACCATTATCAAGTCAATCACTGCAAGCTTCGAGACGACACAGCTTAGTCACATTGAGAACCATCTCTGACGAATTCATATTAACTTGTACCGACCGTAAAAAGTCCATCTCTACCAGGGTTGATTTTTACAACAAGACCCATTGACCAATGATTGCTTAGAGTCGGTTCGTCTAAGATTTGTACTATGTACTACTGTACTTTAGGATTTATTTGAGGTCAAACCACTTCTGTCTGGTCTGGAGTGTGGGGAGATATTCACGACGACAACTCTTCCAGAAGACAATTGTGCGGAACTGCGAATGTATCCAGCGACGATTAAAGAAATGTCCTTTGTCAAACTTGCCTGGAGGTACAGTAATGTTTCTAGGCAAGAAAATCAAGAGGTTGGGCGCTCTTAATTCACTGTCAGTTTTTGAGTCGGAGCACTGGGTTATTGGTCTACCATTAACTATGTATTCCTCTTCACAACACAGTACTTACGCGTTCGTAGTCCAGTACATGGCGTTTATAATGACGTTCATTGCTCTCTTAACCGTTTTACCATCCTTTCTTATGCATCTCCCGTATGGGGTGCAGAAGGCTGGTTGAAAAGCCATTCGATTTCTTTGAGTAGTAAGCATTAAAGAAATTTGTTGCACGTATTCCACGGTTGAATGGACTGGCGAATTTCTTCTTCACCTCTAATGGAGTTGTTACCATTGTAAAACCGGAATTTGTTTGGATATCCGAGTCTAGCGATGAAACGCATAAGTGCATTTATAAAGGAATCATATGCAAGTAAGTGTCGTATCTCGATATGAATTGCACATATTGTCATCAACGTGAAAATACTGCCGTACCGTTTCCCTTGAGCTCTGTCACGTTTCATATAAAACTCCCACAAACTCCCACAAAGATGCAGGTAGGGTGTGTTGGAGTAATCCTTTCGCTAGGTAAGTCAAACATGCGCAAACTTAGGATCTGCTACATCGCCTTTTACAGGCACTGTCGAATTCTCTTAATGAGAGGCCTGGCCTTTAGTATCCAAATCGATCTCTCAGGTAAGCTAAAACATCCTCTGTTCCAGCGTGTTTTATCATGATATGAATGTGACTCACACAGAGTTCTGAATGGTGATGATCTAGAGGTAAAATTACAGGGTGTTTTTGTTCAAAGTCAATTCTTCCTATTCATCCAGAAACAGTTCATGAGCATACACACTGCTTAACTTTGGCAGCTTGCGAGACGCGTCCAGTTATGAACTCTCTTTCTCAAAGGCACTTTTTTGACATGTCACAAAAGGTTGTTTAGCTTCGAGAATTTAACGGACGGTGATAAAGTGACTCACTTTGTTTGATGCCCTGCATACGAGCCAAGACAAGCACTTGCTAATCCATGCGTCGCGGTTCTTAATTGATGGGAGCATGAGAACCGACTAAACAAACAATGAACAATATCACTTTGGCGTGTGTCAGTCACACAGGAATTAACTTTCCGTTTGACTTTGGGGTTATAAGAAGAAATGATAATTTCTATATGAATTTTAGGCCACCTTCACTCAACTTGACGAAGGAAATTGGGTCTGGAAATCTATCTATCTTAATCCACGTGTTGCATCATCAGCAGCATGGTCCTTTGTTGGAACATAGCGCCTTCGGTGACGGTCGGAGCTATCTGTAATAACCGATTCGGTTCTCAACAAGTGTTTAGTACCTCTTTTGTTATTGTTGATATATCCAGCAGTACAAGACTATCACACCAAAAACACTGATTCTTGTAGAGGCAGCGTCAGTTCCCATCGAAGCTGCTCATCAATCTGAACTACTATTGATGCAGCGCGCAGTTCAAGTCTCGGAATACTTTGTTATTTAACCGGAGCTAGCCTCGACTTTCCCAGCGGAAAGGAACAATGGATTTCTCAAGCAGCACTGACTAAGAATAGGTACTAAACGGTGCAATAGACGTCTTGTGAGACATCACTGAAGTTGTGAATAGTCGCTGCATAAACACCATTACTAACGTTGTGAATAGTCCCTGCACAAACATCAGAAAATGATTCGGACAACATACAGTAAGGCACCGAAACTTCTCTCAGCGTTGGCAAAGATTAAGCCACTTTGCGAGTCCGGCTTTCTTGTTTTTAATCAGTTCATCATCCCAGGATTTCTTTGATTGGCACTCTTGCTAAAACATCTTCGTTGCAATGAGAACATAAGAGCATACGAAGCCCATCGGATCATGTACTGAACAGTTAAGGCTCAGAAGACCCCTACTTGCAAACTTTGGGTCCTTCAGCTTGAACAGGATCATCAATGTGCCCAACTCAGTGTCCAATTCTGCTCCAAGTGCCCTTTCTGTTGGCAATATGGAACTTGTAAGACCAAATTGTGCACTGCCTTGACATGTTCACATTGTGGTAGCGACTGAATAACTCTGCGACTGTTACTTAGTCACTTGGTTAAGCGAAAGCCGTGCGTGGACGAATAGTTTCATCTTCTTGCCTCAAGGAGCTCAGTGAATTCTCAACGTAGAACTTGTTAATCACAGCACGGATAGTTCGAAAGTCTTGAAAGACTTGCAATTCATATCGAGATACGACACGTCTTGAAAGTCTTTGTTGAAGAGCAAAAACTTGAGCAATTCGGGCTCCAAATGCCACCAAACAAGTGGACAGCCATCCGAAAAGCACGTCTCTATGAGGATGAGAGACCCGAACCTGTTGGAAAATGGTTTCGATACCTGCATTGATAGCGGCTGGGTGTTCATGAAATCATAGCAGAACGCCCAGCAATTTGCTAGTCAAGTCAGGTATCAAGTTTGGTTTCGGGCAAAATTGCATGTTGCTTGCTCTCTGTTGGAATATCACCCCTGGGACCATTCACAGTCAATCCCAACGGAGTTATTACGGCGTCTGGATCTCCAGCATTGCCATCCAAAGCTCAAGTTGCATCAGCGTATGTGGTACATCCTTACCAATCAGCAACTCTACATAAGCTTTCGCGGCGTCTGATATGTTTAGTTCCTTCAAGTGATCCCATGATTTGACATCTGTTGGGTTCGCGATACTGGATTCCAGTGCAGAAAATGATTCAAGCGTGTAAACATGTGGAAGTCTAATAGGAGGACATCAAATATGTTGGAGGCCGCTAGGGAATCTTCACCTACACTTGTTGTCATTAAGTATTGACGGCGACAGGGTCTTGGCTGACCCTGCTAAATTGAGTTTCTTCAAGAGAGTGTGTGCAAGAAAACGTGCGATCACTGCTAGCATCCAGCAAAACATGTGTTATGGTACAGCTGTCGGATCCTTTTGCTTTATCACGCACAGTAACGATAAACTGAGCATTGCGAAATGTCGAGAGAATGTTTTGCGCACAGGCATATCTACATCCTTGTGTCTTGGCCTATTCCAAGCGTCATACAGAAAACTACAGTGTTTCTTCTCACAGACATGAACAAGATATCTTCGAACGACAGTCCATGGCAGTATATTTGCTAACTTTCGGGAAGTTGAAGCATTAAATTCTCATTTGAAAACTTCAGTTTTGTTTCGGGACTTGAATTGGTCACACGTTTAGATTAGGCGACTTCCTTTGCAAATAGTTTGCTGGTCAGTAGAGGACTTGTCGCTGATGCTTTCATTTGAGTTTTCGCCTTCTGAAATGCCGAAACTAACACCACGATTAATGTTTCTGGGCTTGTTGCCTTTGTTGTCTTTCCTTTGCATAGCAGAAGATTTATAACCGAAAATGGGATCAGATGTTTCCTTGATAACACACTCTAAGATGACAGAAAGCAATCAATGTTAGGGTATGTTCCACTTCCTTCAAGGATCGCCTCTGCTTCTCTTCGACACCTGCACTGCAAGTATAGTGGCACTCTGTTCATTAATTTCACTAACCGTCCACGAGTGTCCGCTGAAGCAACTCGGCCCATGGCGCTCAAAGTCTCAACACATAGTCATGGCTGACCCTGCTAAACTGAGTTTCTTCAAGAGAGTGTAACAAAACGTGCGATCACTGCCAGTATCTAGCAAAGATAATGTTATGGTACAGCTTTTGGATCCATTTGCTTTAACACGCACAGTAACAATAGGCTGAGCAACGCAAAATGTCTAGGGAACGCTTGGCGCACAGGTGTAACTGCATCGTCGTAGCTTGGCCTGTACCAAGTATCATGCACGAAGCTAGAGTATTTCTTCTCACAGACATCATCTTTGAAAGATATCTTCGAGCAACAGTCCTTGACAGTATGTTATCTAATTTTCAGGAAGTTGAACCATAGCCCATTTTCCTTGGAAAACTTCAGCTTTGTTTCGGGACTTGAACTCTCCACACGTATAGATTGGGTGACTTCCTTGGCAATTTGGCAAATAGTTTGCTGGCCAGTGGAGGGCTTGTCGCTTATGCTTTCATTTGAGTTTGCTGAAACGTTCTAAAATGACATAAACAACCAAAGTTAGGGTATCTTCTCCTTATTCACTGTCTCTGACTGCCTCTCTGCGCCACTGCGCTGCCGTGGTAATATGTTCGTTAAATTTACAAAGCGTTCACGAAGGTCCACTGCATCAACTAATTCCAATTCGCGAAAAGTATTAACACAGCCTCTCCCGTCATCTGCAAAGTCCTGTAGTTGTTGTTGTTTGGTTTGATGAGTTCATCACGCTGAATTTTATCAACCCACGCCTCAGAGATAACACAATCGCCATCAAATCTGTCCTTGGACAAACCTCGTGCCTGTTGTGAAATCATCAAACTGAAGATATGATATCCAGAACAGCCTTGGATGTGTCCTTCTCTGATGCTAAGTCAGCATCTACATACCTGAAATACACCTCCTCTTCAGCACTTACTATATCCAGTTCCGTTTACGCTTCTAATTGCTCTATGTCAAGAAAATGTTTATCTGCATTTTCTCCAGGGCATGCTTCTTTCCTAGCAGTTTTAATTTTTAAAGGGCGGCGGCCTTCTTTGCAGTAGCTATCATTCGCGACACTGAAGAGGTATAAGAGGATGTTTGGGACACACTGTGTTCCGGGCGGACAGACTGACAGTTTTCTTGAATACAATATATCAAGGCAGCTTTGTTTCCATCTGAGGGAAGAACCCATTCTTGAAGTAAGTTCAAGAATTGAACTAAGTAAGTTCAATCCCTTTGAGTTTGTCATAATCCAGTCCCTAAGCCATAAGAAATGGTAATGTACGATGCACAAGTAAATTTCCAACACCAATGAAAGATTTCAGTTTCAGTTGATGTGTTTGATTACTAAGCATAGGGCGGCTACAAATTATTTTGCGATTCTTTGCACATTAATCCAGATACGAAACATTTAATCAATCAAGTATTAAGTTTAAAGAATTATTAAGTAATTTAAACTATGTCACTATAAGTTAAATTTCAAAATCAAATCTTAAAGTTGCAAATCAAACCATTAAGTTGAAAGTCAAATCAAATGCCAAAGTCAATCCATAAAGTTTGAACTTAAAGTCAAAAGAAAAATAAATTATCTAAAGCTTCCAAAAATAATTGAATATCACCAAGAATTTTAATAAACACAAAGTTCAATTGAATATATTTAAACCATTTAAAATTAACGTACATCATACAAGAGAACAGCTAAAATCATGTCCTACCCTGACAATGTTTACCTTCAAACTGACCACGATAAATTTATTTCAAATTAAATTAATAAGTAAACGTAAGTACTTTCTGACCTAAGAGATCGCAACGTCTACCAAGATCAAAACATTCACTCAATGAAGAACGATCAATTGCACTGAAGAATGAGCACCCTCTGCCGCCGGCTGCTAAATGTAAGACTTGTTTAGAAAATTGTACTTTTATTCATATATTTAGTTACTTATTTTGTTTTGTGATAACGCAAACGGCGCGAGACATAGTTATAAAGAAATGATAACAGCAAATATAGTAAATCAAGTTCACTGTCAAGTAACTATAAAATGAAATATTGCATTCATGCAGCAAAATATAACTGCTTAATTTATCAGGTTTAGTAAATTGTCAAGAGCAAGTGACATATTTTGGGCTACATTTAACTTTAAGATGCCAAGAATTCAATTAGCTGTATTTCCGAGGAAATAGATAATATGTTCTGCCAACAAAACAATCTTGGTAACTAGATTAGATTGTGGTAAATATTCTACAACGTGTCTAACTGTTTGCTGTGTCCCAAACGCGATAGATTTTATCGAAGTGGTGACGGAAAATATATATTTACCAGGTTTTGTATAGTTAGTAACAAATTTACGGCGACAATATTAATGTTTTAGACTATTGTTTGATAGTTGTTTTCAATTAAAATTAATGAAACTTTGCAAAACATTCGTCGATGCTCCCATCCTTCACTGCGTATGCTACAGATGTTCAAAACTGCGATGCCAATGAGGTTTTTCTTTTTGAAGGCAAAGCACAGGATAGTACAGGATTTTACGCAGACCTTTCGTAGTCAGGAATAATATGCAACTTTTTCATATGGTACTGTACTTGTAACAGATTTTATTTGAATCCCTTTCGGGGAACACCAACAACCACATAGCAGTGTCTTTATGTACCCTTTAAACGGAAGCTATGGTTTCTCTTTGAATGTTCTGTCTATTAACGCAACCTGTTTAATGGAAGAATAGATTTGGTCATTACACCGGTTGCCAAGTTTGGCGCAAACAATAATAGGTTGCTGTTTCAGGTTTCACCATAACAGAATTCTTGTTTGGACAATGCGTGCTGGTGGGATACATTACATGAGGGGAATAAGTTACCTGCGGTTTTCTTTTTCTGTCTTTTTCTCCTTCAACGCTCACATTAGATGTACTATTTAAACTAAAATGGTACCAAGCTGCATACAGATTGAAAAGGTATGAAGAAATACAAATTAGAATGCTTCTTATTTCTATTTTCACGTGTTCCCATTTCCTACATTCAAAGCGGGCGGGATCCGTAGCCACGATAAAATATTTAATTGTATTGCAGAACTCACATTACTAAAGTAACATCACAGAATTCCTTACACAATGTCCTATACATATTGTTTTGTAGCCATATAAACCTCTGCATATTATGAACCTATTTTATACTTGAGTGTTTGTGAGTCTGCTTGTCTACTCGTACTGATTAACCTGCCTACTCGTATTGATTAACCAGCCTACTCGTGTTGATTATCCTGCCTACTCGTATCGATTAACCTGCCTACTCGTATTGATTAACCAGCCTACTCGCATTGATTAACCAGCCTACTCGTAGTGATAAACCAGCCTACTCGTATTGATTAACCAGCCTACTCGTATTGATTAGCCTGCCTACTCGTAATGATTAACCAGACTACTCGTAGTGATTAACCTGCCTACTCGTATTGATTAACCTTTTTTCTCGTATTGATTAGCCAATATATTGGTATTGATTGACCAAGCTACTCGTATTGATTAACCTTTATATTGGTATTTATTAACCCGCCTACTCGTATTGATTAACCAGCCTACTCGTATTGATTTACCAGCCTACTCGTATTGATTAACCTTTATATTGGTATTGATTAACAAGCCTACTCGTATTATCTAACCTATCTTCTCGTATTGATTAACCTGCCTACTCGTATTGATTAACCAGCCTACTCGTAGTGATTAACCTGCCTACTCGTATTGATTAACCTTTCTTCTCGCATTGATTAGCCAGGCTTTTGGTATTGATTGACCAACCTACTCGTATTGATTAACCTTTATTTTGGTATTTATTAACCCGACTACTCGTATTGATTAACCAGCCTACTCGCATTGATTTAACTTTCTACTCGTATTGATTTACCAGCCTACTCGTATTGATTTACCAGCCTACTCGTATTGATTAACCTTTATATTGGTATTGATTAACCAGCCTACTCGTATTATTTAACCTATCTTCTCGTATTGATTAACCTTTCTACTTGTATTGATTAACCTTTCTACTGGTATTGATTAACCTTTCTACTCGTATTGATTAACCTTTCTACTCGTATTGATTAACCTTTCTACTCGTATTGATTAACCTTTCTACTCGTATTGATTAACCTGCCTACTCGTATTGATTAACTTGCCTACTCGTATTGATTAACCTTTCTACTCGTATTGATTAACCTTTCTACTCGTATTGATTAACCTTTCTACTCGTATTGATTAACCTGTCTACTCGTATTGATTAACCTTCTACTCGTATTGATTAATCTGCCTACTCGTATTGATTAACTTGCCTACTCGTATAGATTAACCTTTCTACTCGTATTGATTAACCTTTCTATTCGTATTGAGTAACCTTTCTACTCGTATTGATTAACCTTTCTACTCGTATTGATTAACCTTTCTACTCGTATTGGTTAACCTTTCTACTCGTATTGATTAGCCTTTCTACTCGTATTGATTAACCAGCCTACGCGTATTGATTTCTGCCATCCTACTCCCATGGGAGCTTCTAGTGATGCAGAAGGTTTTTAACGTTTCGATTTAAGCTTAATTCCCCGCAAAATGCTTAGTTAAGTTTGAAGATAAATTTCTATTCTATACAAAGGGTTAATGTCAGCCACTTTATGCCAATTTAGAAACGAACCTCCAGATTTAGAACTCTTTATTTAAACATTTAAACTGATAAACATTTCGAATTTTGAAATCGTATTTGGAAGACCTATTTTGAATTTTGAAATAATTTTAGGAATACCTTTTCTGAATTTTTAAATCTTGCTAGACAAGCTAGCCCAGTAAATTTTGGTTATGAATCTAGTCTGACATTTTGACAAAAATAGTATCTACAATTTTATTAGTCAAATAATTTGAACTATCTAATGGAATCATTTGTCAAAGTATAAACGAAACTCATACAGCCAGGACATGGGCAGTAAAGGCCCTACCGTTGCCCAATTGAACATGCTCAATATTGTTTGCACATTTCTTGTCAAGACACTCACAAAAGACTTTAAGATTCAATATTTATCAAGGATTTGAACTATTGAAATCTTAAACATTGAAAAGTCAAATCAAAAACACTAATGCATGCAAGAAGTTTATTTCTTCTAACGACGAATGGTTCTTCGGAGTGGTAACATGACATCATGATTGAAGTTCGGCTTGGCTTCTTTCATAACAGATTTCTCCTTTTCACTTTTATCCCTTTTATCTTTTCATCAAAATTTGAATCGTTTCGTTTTTTTTTATTATTTTCAATCTAGATTGACGTCGGGTTTCGTTTGCTTATGAAGTCGAATCAACGTCTACACACCGACGTTGACTAGACGTCAATTATTCTGTGATAATCAACATTGCATAAAGGTTGCAAATGGATGACCAAACAACGTCTATATCACAGCACTTGTAGATGTCGAGAGAGTGGTGTTGTACAGAGTGACTTTGCATAGAGTGACGTTGCGTAGAGTGACATTGTATAGAGTGACGTTGTTTAGAGTGACGTTGTATAGAGTGACGTTGCGTAGAGTGACGTTGTTTAGAGTGACGTTGCGTAGAGTGACGTTGGATAGAGTGACGTTGTATAGAGTGACGTTGTACAGACGCCAGGATAATAGTACTCTAGAATGGTCAGTGAATATCATAACGTGTCATGATCACCCTCCGTCGCAATTCCGCCAACCTTGTGTCATCGGGTAACGGAGGAGATGTAAGTTAATTTCATGAATATTTTTCAAAAGAAAAAAGAGAAGCCTTGCGCGCTCCTTAAATTCTTATGTTTTCTATTTTTGTCTTTTTTTTTTTTTTGGAATGACCTCTAATGGCTCCCACTTCCGGTGAATGATAAGGTGATGAAGTTGTTGTTTGCTTCTGGATTCAACGCCCATTTTTCGACGCCCGTGCATCCTTTCTTACCTAACGTCTATTTACCGTTGTGCCAAAGACGTTAGCGCGTTGATCTGCGGTCAGGACCAATCACAACGAAATGACAAGCAGATTTAATGTTTTGATTTGGTAGCATCAACGTTGCACGATGGATTGACCTCCGATTGACGTAAGAATGTCTGCTATGAAAGTGATAATATACAGTGTTTACGGAACTTGTAGACACAACATCTGAGCTGTGACACAATAACCAAAGATCACACAGTACTTTGTCCGAATTCGACGGATTGCTAAGGCAGTAAATTGTTCAACAGGGTCTAGTAACTTATATCTGCTGCCCGCAATAGGAAGGTTTTTTTCCATATTTCTCTGCAGGTATGCAATGCAGGAAAACGGACGTCGGATTTATATTGATTTGTTTACTGTGTTAGTCACTGCCACCCCAATAAAATTTATGGTTGTCATTTAAGAGCTTTACTAACTTTTTGTTGTATGGTTTATAAAATTCTCGCAGTCTATTTCTGAGATGTGTCGGTAATTCATCGGTTACTCTGGTATTCGTGTTCCAGAAAGTAAGAGTGCCTCGATCGTTCAAGCTCTGTAAAGGCTTGAGATCGAGGAACGGAAATACGTCATCATTGAGTACTTGTAAATAATTGGTCGATAAATCCTCTGCCCTTATCGCTAGTATATGTTCTTTAGGGAAGTACTTGAGGTACTCTTCTATGTATATATGATAGATACTGTTACGTATTGATTCGGTGAATACGCCCAAAAACTGCTTAGCCGCTATTGTGGATTTGTTCGGTTCGAGATTATGAACAAACGCACAGGAAGTTGCGCTGTGGCTCGTGAGACATCTAGTCCATAAATCTATAGTCTTTTCAATCATTTCCACCGAGACTGTAGTTAAGTTCTTGTTGCTAAGGAAACCTTCAAATAGCTTTTGGTTGTTGGCTATGGAGTAGCGGATGGATGACCAGGCTCGTTCTGCCGGCTCCCGTAGCAGAAAGATGACCTTGAGGTCTGGATTCAGGTGGAAAAACGCCCTCGCCGGCGTTGCTAAGTCACGGTCCTGTAAAAAAAAGATAAACGTGAAAAAAGGTGTAGGAAATGCTAAAGAGCAGGCAAGTCTGGTGATTAAATCAAACAATTTTGAGCATATATATTTTTAGATTAACCACTTTCTGACCTTCACATTTTAGTTATCCGTTAATAAATGACGTTCTACGAAAGCCGTTCACTGTGTCGTTCAATTCGCCACCGTCTTATGTCCACAAACTGCAGGTCTCGAAATTCTTTCGAATTAATACATTTTCGGTTCCATTATTTATTTCATGATTGCCAGTGGGCGTACAAAGGAAACAGTAGTCTTCTGCCTGGTGGATGAGCCAATCAGGTGCGTGTATCCATGCTCACCGGTACCAATGTTAGTCTGTGGGAAACTTTTTTTTTCGTATCAAATCCAACCGCTCGTGCAGTTCAGGCTCGTGCTACCAGTGCTACAGGCTGCGTACGGGAGGGAGGGTTTGGGGGGTATGGGATGAATGCATCCGCTCGTGTGGTTCAGGCTCCTATCCACGGTGCTACAGGCTGCGTGGCTGGGGGGTGCGGTTCTGATCAGTCCATCCACTCGTGTGGTTTTATCATTAATTTTCACGCACGATAATGGAACTCAAAGGTGTGACGACCTCAAAACGGTGACACCTCTTCCCCATCCCTCCCCTGCACCTCCCTCTCCCACCCCGCCCTTCATCCAAATGGTGACCTAATTTCAGAGGCTGTTCTAAAAAAGAAATAATCAATAATAATACCTTGAAAGAGCAATCCTTGCATCTGGTGCCATAGGCAGGGGTGAAGTCCCCCAGGAGTACGTCCTTGCCGTATGGATGGCGGGTAGAGGAGGGTGGGGGGTCGGAGAGCATGCTGTCGTTCTGTCCCAGCAGTGCAGCCTTTACCCACTCGTCATGGCCTTGTAATCTGCTGACCGTAGACGGCAATTTGATTTATTGATATTAACAAAAAAAAAAAAAAAAAAAAAAAAAAAACAAATAAAAGAAAAATATATAAAAAATACTATCACTAAAAATAAATATGGGCGACAGCATTTTTTGTTTTTATTGGTTTATTTTCATTTATTTATTTATTTTTTGGAGAGAGCGAGAAAGAGAAACAGACAGAGGGCGGAGAGAAAGAGGGAGAGATAGAAGGGGAGGGGGAGAGAGAAAGAGAGAGAAAGAGAGAGAGAGTGAGAGAGAGAGAGAGAGAGAGAGAGAGAGAGAGAGAGAGAGAGAGGAATAAGGATAAAGAGAGAGAGAGAGAGAGAGAGAGAGAGAGAGAGTATGAGAGAGAGAAGGAGAGAAAGAAAGAGAGAGAGAGAGAGAGAATGAATGAGTGAACCTGCTCAGTGACGTCATTTTATTGAGCATCAAGCACTTCATGAGCGTGTAGGATCCAGTCACATGGCGGAGTGCCCGGAATGAGTGCGGATTGTAATCAAAGAAGTGCGTTTCCTTCATGGAGTGGTAGATCTGCGGGTGCTGCGTCATTCTGGCAAATAGCTCCGAGGTGCCGCTCTTACGTATGCCGGCGACGATAAAACTAGGCAGGCAAGCTGTGCGAAAGTAACAGAGAGATAGAGATGGAGAGAAGGAGAGAAGAGAGGAAAGAAGTAACGGTTTACACGCAGTGTTTGTAGTAAATATAAGCACTGTACATGTGATACCATTTTTCAAAAGAAAACCTTACCGGTAAATATTTCTTTTTGAACTTTTGTTCAGAAAAAAAATGGCAGGCTGCAGTATTTCAAGTGTTTATATGGTAAAGATATACGAGAGCAAAATTATTTAATAGATTCCGCCTCTTAAAGGCCATTTTCGGTACTTTCTCAGCTCTTCTGATATATATATTTTTTCGGGAACAGGACAATTCCCCCCCCCCAGACAATTCCCCCCAGTCAATTCTCCCCCCGACCATTCCCCCCCCCCGAACAATTCCCCCCGTAGGACAATTCCCCCCGAGGACTATTCCCCCCCCCCATTCATTTTTATTTTTCTTATTTTTTTCTTTTCTTTGTATCTCTCTCTCTCTCTCTCTCTCTCTCTCTCTCTCTCTCTTTTTTTTTTTTTTTTTTTTTTACAAATTGTTGCCCTTTTATCTTCTAACTGAAGATGGTAATTGTCTTTTCATTTCAACATTGTCGCAATTGCAATTTGCATGCCTTTTCCAAACCAATGAACTTTAACTTGGCCACCTCAGTGCCAGCAAAAACGGTTTTTTAAATGTTACATCGGTCGGATCCGCCGTAATGTTCGCGGTGCATCTGGTCAAATTATGGGTGGCCGCTTGCCCGAGCTACCACGTCGCTGGTACGCCGACTCTGCGCGACGCATTCCTCAAACAGTCCGCGACTTCGAAAACCGACATACTGTTGACTATTTGCGTGGAATTGCCCACAAAACCAGGTTTTAAATGGCAGAAAAAACTTTCGTTCCGGATAGAAAAATTTTGCATTTTTGATTTTAAGGTATTTTAAAAATAAAGACTGGCATTCAAAGTAAAATATAATAAAAAAAATTAAGTTGGGGGGGGGGGGGAAATAGTCCTCGAGGGGAATTGTCCTACGGGGGGAATTGTTCGGGGGGGATTGTCGGGGGGAGTTGTCTGTGGGGGGGAGTTGTCTGGGGGGGAATTGTCCTGGACCCATTTTTTCATAACTTTTAACTTTTGTGTTTACTTTTAATGTACTGGTCGGCCGCGCGATTTCTTTTCTTTTTTTTTTTCTTTCTTTCTTTTGTTTTTTTTTGTTTTTTTTTTTTTTTTTTTTTTTTTTTTTTTTTTTTTGGCTTCACGTATTTTAGATCCGACCGGATCACTTCTTTTTTATCTGCGATTTTAGCGACCCGGTCGGAGGAAGGGGAACAAGGTTGTTTCTTTTTCTTCATCGTAAAGATTCAGTATTAAGTATCATAAGATTGGGCTGCATTCATCTAAGGTCTGTGTTGATGATAATGTAATGGCAGAAGGGGTGAGTTAGGAAGGGATAGGGAAGGTGGTTAGGGGAGAGGGGGGAGGAAGTACTTACTTGGAGGGGTGAGTGGTTGGGGCGGGGGGGGGACTTACTTTTAATTCTTATCGGATTGGGCTGCACACATATCTAAGGTCTTTGTCTATATAACTGATCATGTAATGACAGGTGGGGTTAGGTTTTGGAGGGGGTGGGGCTAGGTGGTTCGAGGGAGAGGGAGCGGGGTAAGTTGTTAAGGAAGGGGGAGGGTTACCCATAACTAAATCATGGTAGTGGTGAGGGTGGAATGGGAGATGGTAGGTGGTTGGAGGGGTACAAGTTGGGGGAGAGGGGAGGGAATACTCCTATTAAATCGTGGTATGGTGGGGTTGGATGGGGGGATCGAGGGTGGAGAACACGGAACACAAAGACCTCACCCATTTTTCTTGTAACAACATGATATATATAACTACCTGTAAACAAAGTCTGATTCGATTCCTGCTGGCTTTCAACAATCTGATACCCATTTCCAGTACGGCGAATCTTAAAACAAGGATTTCTGTAGCCAGTCATGTACTTCGGGATCTTAAAATCCAATACACCCTTAGCCGAAGCGTAGAGAATGTTTCCATTGGTCACATTTTGTGACGTGTTGGATGAATCAGAAAATACCTCTTTATCCGAATCCTTCGTGGTGAAATCTTCCTTCAAAACAAATCGATTCGAATGTGTCATTGATTTTGAATCGATCATTGCATTACTGCTGAGAAACCAATCAACCAAATGATCGACAAAATTTGAAACCGGATATGCAAACAATACGAGGAACAGAACATATACGGCCTTCCTCTTCATGCTGTCACTCGTGTTATTAAATAATAATAATAATAATTATTGTTAATATCTTGTGGTCGTCTCTATCATTTTCTGTTTAATATCCTTCAATCAAGGAAAAAGTTTTTGAGATAACATAATTGAATAAAACCATCAAGAATATCCGTTGCATAAATACTACATGTTTATGAAAAAGTATTCTGTTTTTTTGTGCATTGTCCATTGAAACTTTCTCAGGTTAAGCACAGATCAGGGAACCGTGTGAGGGGTGAATATTGTGGGCTAGTTTTAATAAATGAACCACACACGAGCTATAGTTTATGGTCGTGGCATTTACTTATGCATCTACTGTGTTTTCCAAGTGGCCACATTGGTTCTCCACACGTGACCCAGGGCCAGGTATACAATAACTTATCTTCGTGCAGTGAGAAGACAAAAGATATGGTTGGGTGCACGGGGTAGGGGTGTGAAGGGGAGGAGGGGGTGATTTTAGGCCAGTGTGTGTATGTGTCTGTTGTGTGCAGCGTGTTAACATCACCTACTGGTCAGCAACACATATTTCGTTTCTTATTTTCAGTTCCTCTTTTTATATCTTTTAACAAAGATAATATATTCAGGTGGAGGTGGGTGGGGGGGGGGGGAGGAGGGGGAGGAAAAACGATAAGTACTGATTTTGAAATAATGCCCCTTTTCAAGTAAACGTGAAGTGCACTTCTGAGCCCCCACCCTCTCCCCTCGTAGGAAATATACTATATTACTAAAGGAAACCACGCACCACCCTCTTTGAACGAAACTGACATTCCTCGTAGACCGCGTCCAGTTTCAAAAATGTCCCACACCTTTTTATGAGCTACAGAAATCAGACTTATTTTTTAGAACAGCAACACATTAAGCGCCGATGCGACTCTCGTTTTGGTCCAACGGGTAAAAAAAGAACAAAAGATTTCAAGTCCATTTCGGGATAATGGACAACTTTCCGTGTCTGACCTTGACCTTGACCGAGAAGGTCAAGTTGACCGAGATACCTATTACGTAACAAGGGTTGAAACTGAGCTCAAAATCGTTCTGTTTCTTACTTCTTTCGAGATGATGGTCAATCGAAGTCAATGTCACCGAGGTGAGTCATTCAGGTCCAAAAGGTCGAAAATATATCTCAAAATCACTCTATTTCTAACTGTTTTCGATATAATGGTCAACATTCGGTCTTTCACCACGACCTTGACCGAGAAAATAAAGTTCACTGAGTCACCTTTCATGAAAGGTTGTTTTAGGGTTCAAAAGGTGTAAAAGGTCAACAAGGGACCTCTCGTGTAACGTTGTTGAGCTTCAAAATCGCTCATCTCCAAGAAAATTGTCAACCTCCGGGTCTCTGACCAGGGCTGTGACCGAGAAGGTCAAGGTCACCCAGGTGCCTCTTATGTAACGTCGTTCATAACCAAAGGGTCGAAATTGAATTCAAAATCGCTCTCGACCGTTTGAGAGATAATGATCAACTTCTTGTTTTTGACACTGGCCATAACCGAGAAGGTCAAGGTCACCGAAGTAGCTCTTACGTAACGCCGTTTAGACCCAAATTGTCAAAAATGAGCTCAAATTATCTAGTGGTTTTCCAGAAAATAGTAAAAATAAATGATAATGATAATAATAATAATTATAATTAATAATAATACCAATAATAATTACTACTACTACTACTACTACTACTACTACTACTACTACTACTACTACTACTACTACTACTACTACTACTACTACTACTACTAATAAAAATAATAATAATAATAATAATAACAATAATAATAATAATAATAATAATAATAATAACAATAATAATAATAATAATAATAATAATAATAATAATAATTCTTCAAACTCCAAACGTCTTAAATGTGCCCATAATGGCTCTATCTCTAACCGCTTTAGGCAAAACTACCCTTCCAGTCACACATATGTTCACTCGGAACTTCAACTATCTGAAGCTTCCAGTCATTAACCAAGGATCTATACATCAACTGATTCTTCACTGTGACAAGTGATATTAAATTTTGGCCATTGGTTTCTTAACCTTGAGATAACGCACAACATCCTTCTCGATGCCGTATTTCAAACGCCAGGATTCATAGTAGGGGAGAAGTGGGGTTCCGAAAACAGGAAGTGACGTTATAATGACGTCAGGAGGTGTTTTCGGAGCCCCATGGGGTTCCGAAAACAGTGACGTCATATTGACGTCATATTGACGTCATATGGTTGTCATATGGTTGTCATATGGTTATCATATGGTTGCCATATGAACGTCATAATGACGTCATGAGGTGTTTTCGGAGCCCCATGGGGTTCCGAAAACAGTGACGTCATATTGACGTCATATGGACGTCATATGGACGTGTTATTGACGTGATATGGAGATCATATGGAGATCATATGGAGATCATATGGAGGTCATATGAACGTCATATGAACGTCATAATGACGTAATATGGAGAGTGGGCGGCCATTCAAACGGGCGGCCATTCAAACGGCATTCAAACGGGCGGCCATTCCAACGACCATTCAAACAACTATCCAACGGCAGACGGACAGATGAGACACCTCCCCAAACGTACAAGTTCTCCATTTTATAAATAGAGAACTCATAGCTACATGGTTAGAGCTGACCTATAAAGCCCCCTTAAAGTCAAAAAGGGGGTATAAAAAAGGGGTAAAAAAAATCACCCCTTTTTTTTTTTTTTTTGGCGCCCGAACAAAATGGCACCCAAGCACTCGAGCACCCGAGCACTCGAGCACTCCCCCCCCCTCCATTACCACCACCACCACCACCAGTCAACTTTCAGACCTGCCGTTGCCAGCCGCACCGCAGGCCACTCTATGTATACAAGCAATGGTCACTCTTTTTTTTCAGCTTTCTCTCTCGAAACACACGCCAGACCAGACTGGTAATGGGTCAGTCGGACAAACGGACACCCGGACAAACGGACTACCCGGACAAACGGACACTCAGACAAACGGACAGTCTTTTTTTTTTTTGGTTTTTTTTTTGCCTCTCTCTCCACACGGTAGCTCGAGGCAAACAAGCAGTCTTTTTCTGGCTTTCTCACTCTCTAAACCCACATACCTTCACTAATGGATTGACGTAGAAGCAATTAAAAAAAAGAACACTCTTTTCCTTAAGAGATGCTGTGTTTTAACCACAGAGAGGTCTCCATGCATTGCGACCATATACAAGCACCAATCCTTTCTTTAAAGCTTTCTCACTCTTCTAACACCTATGACAACCAAACCAACGAACACCCAGACACACGGACACCTAGACACGGACACCCAGACACACGGACACCCAGACAGTCATTTTTTTTTTAAATTTTTGTCTCTCTCTCTCTCTCCATCACACCACGGCGTCTGAGGGGCAAAGAAACAGTCTTTTTTCGGCTTTCTCACTCTTGAAACCCACATACCTTCACTAATGGATTGTCGTAGAAGCAATTAAAAGAAATGAGCACTCTTTTCCTTAAGGGATGCTATGTTTTAACCACAGAGAGGTCTCCATGCATTATGGCCATATACAAGCAACAATCCTTTCTTTAAAGCTTTCTCACTCTTCTAACACCTACGGCAACCGAACAAACGGACACCCAGACACACGGACACCCAGACACGGACACCCAGACACACGGACACCCAGACAGTCATGTTTTTTTTAAAATTTTTGTCTCTCTCTCTCTCTATCACACCACGGCGTCTGAGGGGCAAAGAAACAGTCTTTTTTTGGCTTTCTCACTCCACACCTTCACTTATCGATTGCCGTAGCAGCAATTAGAAGTGACCTAAATAAGAGACCCTGTTTTCAACCGTGAGAACTCTCTCTCTCTCCCACGCATATAAAGGCAACAGTAACTTTTTTTTTCGGCTTTCCCACACTCTAAACAGTCTTTTTCTGGCTTTCTCACGCTAAAGAGACACCATTTTTAACCGTGACAGCCCTCTCTCTCCCACGCATATACAAGCAACAATCCTTTCTTTAAAGCTTTCTCACTCTTCTAACACCTACGGCAACCGGATAAAAGGGCACCCGGATAAAAGGGCACCCGGATAAAAGGACATCCGGATAAAAGGACGGTCTTTTTTTTAAATTTTTGTATCTCTCTCTCTCTCCAAACACACATAGCACCACATCAGACGGTCAGACGGACAGATTAAGCGTTTATTTCTCAAGCCTGGGTATTTTTAACCCAGGCAGCAATTTGTTTAGCTTTCTCACTCTTCACACACACATAACACCACATCAGACGGTCAGACGGACAGATTAAGCGTTTATTTCTCAAGCCTGTGTATTTTTAACCCAGGCAGCAATTTGTTTAGCTTTTTCAGACGGTCAGACAGGCAATCATTTTTTTTATTTTTAAATCTCTCTCTCCACACACACATAACACACCAGACGGTCAGACGGACAGATTAAGCGTTTATTTCTCAAGCCTGTGTATTTTTAACTCAGGCAGCAATTTGTTTAGCTTTTTCAGACGGTCAGACAGGCAATCTTTTTTTTTAATTTTTTTAATCTCACTCTTCTCACACACATAACACATCAGACGGTCAGACGGACAGATTTAGCGTTTATTTCTCAAGCCTGTGTATTTTTAACCCAGGCAGCAATTTGTTTAGCTTTTTCAGACGGTCAGACAGGCAATCTTTTTTTTATTTTTTTAATCTCTCTCTCCACACACACATAACACAACAGACGGTCAGACGGACAGATTTAGCGTTTATTTCTCAAGCCTGTGTATTTTTAACCCAGGCAGCAATTTGTTTAGCTTTTTCAGACGGTCAGACAGGCAATGTTTTTTTATTTTTTTAATCTCTCTCTCCACACACACATAACACATCAGACGGTCAGACGGACAGATTTAGCGTTTATTTCTCAAGCCTGTGTATTTTTAACCCAGGCAGCAATTTGTTTAGCTTTTTCAGACGGTCAGACAGGCAATCTTTTCTTATTTTTTTAATCTCTCTCTCCACACACACATAACACATCAGACGGTCAGACGGACAGATTAAGCGTTTCATTTCTCAAGCCTGAGTATTTTTAACCCAGACAGCAATTTGTTTTGCTATTTCAGACGGGCAGACGGACAGATTTAGCGTTTCATTTCTCATGCCAGGGTATTTTTAACCTAGGCAGCAATTTGTTTAGCTTTTTCAGACGGTCTGACGGACAGATGGGGGGTATAAATCAATGATTTATAGACCCCTTTTTTTCTTTAGCATTTCCCACACTCTCATGCATACACATACATACTAACAACATGACACGATTCGCGCTCATTTCGTAATAATGGGTGGCCGCTAAAAAGCGGCCGTGGAGGTATTTTCTGCTTTCTCCGCCGGTCCACTTCCTGTCGCTTCCCCTGCCGCCGCTTCCCCTACCATTTCGCCTTGACGTCGTCGCCGTCTCCGCCTCTACCGCTGCCGTCATCCTCCCTACAGCCAGCCCTCCTCCTATGCGCTGCTACCGCGGCCCTGTGTGTCCTGAAACCTCTACACAGAACGTTACAATAATGGTACTCCGGCTTTAACGCATCTGGGCATGTCTGTTCGTGAACTCGTAGAGAGCTTCCTGCCGGTAATCCAAAATGGCAGAAGCTGCAAAACTACACATTATCCGCCGTATCCAAAAACTCTACGATATCCTGGAGGGTTGACTTTTTGGAAGAGCCATCCTCCTGTTTCACGTCAACCAGTTCCACGGTGCAGTCATTGTCGGAGGGCGACTGCATGAGGCTGAAGTCCACCTGCGTGAGGTCCGTTATACTGGCGACAGCGATTGCTAGCTCTTCCTCAGGAGCTGGTGTCACTGTCTCCGGCTTAGTAACTGTGGCGCTAGGAAGATTTCGCCGTTTGACTATAACTTCTTCCGCCGGAACCTTCAAGACAGTGACATCAGCTACCGTTGGAATCGCTATCGGCGGAGTCGTCAGCGTTGACGTCATGGCTGCAGCAGGAGTCGCCTTGGCAGGGGTTGCCGTCGTCGTGGTTGTCGCTGCTGTGGTCCTGGCTAGCCTTTCTTCCTGGCAGGGCGGTGGGTCCTGGCTCCTGTCGAGCAAGCTCTCCCTCCGACGCTTATATCGTTCCTCCGCCGCCCTGCCAAACCGGTTGAACTCTTCTTCAGGTCTGTTCCTGAGAAAATTCCTCCACTGTCGAAATAGAAATGTTTGATATTCTACATAGATATCTTCCCAGAGATCTACATCCTTCTGCGACAAGAAGTAGCGAGCCCTAAGCTCTGGCGAGAAAAATTCATCTTTGTGTTGCATTTTTAGCTGTTGCTCCTTCAATGATCAAAGGCAGACTGACTGCATACAGTGCAAGGCTGCTATTATATAGGACCTCCCCCCCCCCCTGGTCAGTCAACCTGAAGCAAGGACCCCCCCCTAGTCGACCTGGTCAGTCGACCTGAAGCAAGGACCCCCCCCCCTAGTCGACCTAGTCAGTCGACCTGAAGCAAGGACCCCCCCCCCCCCCGCCCTGGCTCACCAACAATTTAGCCGCTGGGCTCACGGCTCAGTAGTATAAAAACGTCGGGTCGACACCACTATAGCCATTGCATTGCCAAACCATCATGGAGACGTCTCGAAAAGCAGCAACGGCTAGCAACATGGAAATTGATAGCCTGTTCAGCAATGAAACAATGGCTTTTACAGATGCAGTTTTAACTGCAGAGGAGACTGCTGCCTTCCTAAGTACACTAGCAGAAGCTGAAAAAGCCTTGGAGGAAGCATTAGAGGCTCCGTCAGACGTGTCTACAGTACAGCAAACTAGGCTTGAAGAAGTACAGCCAGTACAGCAAGCAATGCCCGATCCCGAGGGATCTGACTATCCGTTCTGGGTTGCCAATGCGCTTGTAAATGGTAGCGCCAAGCCACTTAGTACAAAGTTACAGGCTCATCTAGAGCATCTTGAGGAGGAAGAAGTGGTTATGTCAAGCGATGACGACGGTGACGACGACAATGACGACAACGACGATGACGACAATGACGACAACGACGATGACGACAGCGACGACGATGACAAGCAGCTCAAATCTAAATTCGAATTGAGCAAAACTATTCCTGTTACTGAGGAAGACGTCACGCTGTTGAAACGAAACTTTCAAGCAGTGATTCCTCTGATTGATTGCAACATTTTATGGTGTTTATGTGAAGAAGGCTTTTTCGATCAGCACACATACATATACCTAACGGAAGAAGTGAACACTGTCATTCAGCTTATCTACATGCTAGAAGGAAACATAGAGCATGTTCCCGAGTCAGAGCCGCAGTTCTCCGAAGCCATGACCCGACGTTTCGTTCAACTTATTCGAAGTCTTCATGAGGAACTTTTTAAGACTTTATCTCTACCGACGCCAAAGTGTGTTGATGAGGATCGCGATTCCAAATGTGCAAAGGTCATGCTACATGGCTTCAAATACCTTGAAGAACGTATTAAGGTGTATGATATGATGATTTACATCTATGAAAAAGGACATTTCACCATGTCAATGCTCTTTCAATGGATAATTGGAAGTCGCAAACGAGGAGACTTTTTAGTGATTGTTATGAGACAATCTTTGACAGACGGTTTGCCAACAGCCTTTCTGGATGGTTTCAACGAGATCACTCCGCGATTTTGCAAGCATCTCATGAAAACATACATGTAATGTTCATATAAAAGGAGTGAGGTGTCAAGTGCAGTCATCATTCAACGCGCAGCCATGGAGAAGACAAGCAGCTTTAAAATTAGTGCAAACTTAACCATTACTGTGGAGCATGGACAATTTGGATTATTTATTCGAATCAAACGTGGAGAGAGTTGGCTTGCTTTATCACCATCCTTATGGAAGATTGTGTGTCTGAACTTAGCAAGATTACGCGACATTGGCTTCAAACTATACTTAACGCAAACGAAGTGGCTTGAAGTCATTTCATACTTGGATATGCGCTATGTGAGTTTTGTGCAAGCATCACTGTTTGAAGGGAAAGAATACAAGTATTACATCAACATGAATGATGGTGAATGGGAGACATTGCTTCAGGAGATGGATAGCATTACCTCAACCTTATTGCCATGTACGGAATGTCATGGCAAGAAAACTCCTATCAAGCTGCAAAAGGACAATCGGATGAAAGTGTCAAAGTTATCTAAGAAAAGACTGGCTGAAGTTCAATTGGAGAATATGGATGTGCAAAATCAACTTGGACTTACCTGTGAATATTGTGGTGCTTACGGATATGCTGAGGATTATGATTGTCACTGCCACAAGTACAATTGCAAGTTGTGTGAACCAGACAACTTCTGCAACAAGTGCGGCTTACTAACTGTTTCTGTGGAGTAAGACTGAGAGTCATTTGCTTACCAGCCGCCACAGTGTGCAGACGTGTTATATGGACATGTGAAAGATGAATGTAGAAACGTGTTTTAAGGACAAGTATGTGGACTACATGATAAGTGAACTGGCACGTTTTGGATCTATTCAACAACAACTGCAGCACTTTGACATTTATTGGGAACTTGCTCATTCCACGTTGAACGTACCAAACTTACGCGAGGATTTCATCAAAGAGTGTATGTTTTCAAACATTGGTGGAGCTGAGGAGTTTGATGTGGAAGCAGCATATCACTTCGCTCGATTTGATCCAGGACTGTTTGATGAAGTGAGAGAGTGGTTAATCTACATTGCAGTATAATGGTGGACATTACATTGAGACAATATATTGTGCAAAAATCATATTGTGAAGAAATGTTATTAGCTGTAAAAAAGTTTGCATGTTTAGTATGTCCTGCTTGTCAAAATGAAGAGTGTTCAGAACATATGTGTCATTCTACATGTGTCTATACATATTGGAATGAAGCTAAATATTACATTCATTTAGATAAAGTGTTAGATAATGCAAATCAACGTTGTGAAAAATATGGCGTAGATGCTATCACATTTGATGAATTAAGTAGCTGGTTAATATACATTGAAGATCAATGGACTTCAATTATTCACACCATTGTATCAATACTCGATTTGTAAGACATGTTGATAAAAATAAAATTTAAGATGTGTTGATAAAATGCATGATATGTTGATAAAATGTTAGATGCGTTGATAAAATAAAATGCAAGATATGTTAACAAGTGTTGATCATTTAGTGTTAACATGTCGACGTGGAAAGACTACTTAACCAATATTTACTTTAAACCTGGTCAACCCGGGGCATTTGCTGGTCCTTACAAACTTTATCACATATTAAAAAAACATGATCAGCCAGTCACTCATTCACAAGTGAAGAAATGGTTACAGGATCAAGATGCCTTCAGTTTACTACAACCTGTAAAATATAGGTTTAAAAGGCAACGTGTCATTACACGTGGAATTGATGACATGTGGGATATTGATTTAGCTGACATGGGAAACATAGCTTCCTATAATGATGATACCCACTTGTTATTGGTTGTCATTGATGTGTTTTCCAAATATTTATGGGTGCAGCCAATGCCTAATAAATCACATACGAGTGTCATAGAAGCCTTTCAAAAGATGTTTCAAGAAACACAACGAAGACCACGAACTCTAAGGTCAGACAAAGGAACTGAATTTAAAAACAGATGGGTAAAAGCATTTATGAAGAAGGAGGGAATACATGCCTATACGACAAAGAATGAAACCAAAGCCAACTTTGCTGAGAGAGTCATTCGTACTCTAAAGGGAATGATGTATCGATATTTCCTACATAATCAAACGTATCGATATATGGACATCCTTCCAGACTTAGTGTATAATTACAACCATAGACCTCATGGCTCCCTCCCTAATAAGTATGCTCCTGCAGATATTCGTAAAGACAACGAATCGAAAGTGTGGAAGTATATGTATGTAGACAAATTGATATTAAAACCAAAGAAGAAAAAACCCTACAAATTTAAAATTGGTGATCAGGTTCGCATTTCTCACATGAAATATGTATTTCAACGGGATTATCATATAAAGTGGACGCAAGAAGTCTTCATTATCACACATCGTTGTAAGAAGCAAGGAATACACTTGTATCGTGTGAAAGACTTTTTAGATGAAGATATTGACGGACATTTTTATGAAGAAGAACTGCAGAAAGTGACAAAAGATATTGAATCAGTCTACAGAATTGAAAAGGTCTTGAAAACACGAAGAAGACGAGGTGTTAAAGAATTATTTGTGAAGTGGTTAGGTTGGCCAAAGAAGTTTAACAGTTGGGTGAAAGAAACAGATATTCGAAAATGAAGCATCCATTCACGTGTTTGGTCTCTGGACCTACAGGCAGTGGTAAAACTTCTCTAGTTAGAGAAATTCTAGAACAAAAGTTAATTAAACCCTCTCCAAAAACCATTTTATGGCTCTATGCAGCAGATCAGCCTTTATACAAGGGAATGAAGGGTGTGGAATTTTACCAAGGCATTCCAGATGACATTGAAGAGCGTTTTAACCCGAAAAAGCCAAACTTACTCATCATTGATGACTTAATGACCAAATGTCATAGTGATGAGCGAATGACACGTCTATTTAGTGTTGGCAGCAGTCATCAAAATCTAAGCATTATTTTTATTGTGCATAATTTATTCCATCATGGTAGAGAAATGCGAAATATTAGTTTGAATACACATTACATCATTCTGTTTAAAAATCCTAGAGACAGTCAACAAATAAGTACATTAGCGCGACAAATGTATCCTGGAAAATCTCAGTTTCTCATAGAAGCCTATCAAGATGCTACCAGCAAACCTCATGGCTATTTATTCATTGATTTGAAGCCGAAGACGAATGATCAACTACGTATTCGTACAGGCATTTTACCAAAAGATACACATTACGTCTATGTTGATAAGGTGGCGTATGAACAAGAACCAAGTCACTTGACCATTCGCAGCCAAGATGTCTAAACGTATTCAAGCGAATCAACCTTTTCTTCACTTGCTCGCACGCAGCGGGCCTAAACGACGTAAATCCTTGCTACAACAAGCTACTAAGGAGGAATTAACTAGCTTGTTTGAAATTTGTTTGAATATATTGCGAGGGCATTTACCCTTAAGCTCAAAAAGGTATAAGTTATTCAAGCGTGAACGTCATACCCTGCGTACACTGGCTAATAAGAAGATATCACTTCGAAGAAAAAAGAAGTTGGTTAATCAGAAAGGAGGATTTATTGGAGCTATTGCTAAATTTGCATTACCCTTGTTAGCTCAGTTGCTGTTAAAATGAAACATACTTTGAAAATGGTTCTCATTCCTGAATATGAATATAAAATGTTGTTAGAAAAGAAGGGAAAAGATGTTGAAATCAAAACGAAAGTGAATAAACTTTTACGTGGGAAACGAACTCGTGAAAAAGCAATAGAAATGTCTCAAGTGCTTGGACGTCATTTACGAACAATTCAATCACAACAACAACGACAAAAGTCTGTTACATCATCCAAAGCAGAAAAATCAGAAAAGTCCCAACAGCTTCTAAGTCATTTTCAACCTATTTATCATGTAAAACTAACACAACTTCTAGCAGAACTTAAGAAATATGGTACGAGATGGACAGATAAAAATGAACTTGTTTTAAAAACAGGTACTGTCATTACAAATTCTAACATTATTGATTTGTTGAAAGAAGCATTGGTTGCTACAAAAAGAAAAGAACGACGAGAACCACCGCGTGGTTGGAAGCAGTTTATTGAGGAAATTGTAGACGCTAATATTCCAAAAACTGTTTTTGGCAAAAGACAACTCGTGAAGATATTACAAAAGAGCAACAACAGCGTCAACAAAGATTGTTTCCAGAAGGATGGGAAACTTTTTAACATGGATTAAAGAGCTATGGTGTTGTTGTTGTAAAGAAAATGGAAATAAAAATACTATTCCTGTAAAAATTAGGTGTGTTAGTGCTTGTTGTCAGGGAGAAGTAGTAGATACCAATTTAGATCATGTAGATAGCAATTTAGACAATAATGTAGACAGCAATGTAGATGAAGAGTGTCAAACATGAAGTAATGTATATACACATCTAGTCTACATCACATAAACGATTTAGCTGCCATGGAGTCAACAAGTTTTTACATTACTTTACCCAGCAATGCTAGTATGAACTATTATCCCAACAACAAGACTTCGAATTATCAAATTCGTATGCCTCGAACCATCTATCTAAACGGAAAATATGAAGTGGCTTTAGCTGAAATTCAATATCCACATACATGGACAACCATGAGACATGGAATGGACTATTCTATTCAGTATGGACAACAACCACTGAATAATGTTGTTCTTGACACAATCAATATTCCTTATGGTTACTACAGATCCATACAAGAGATATGTCAAGCAGTCAATAAAGAAGCAACTAATTCTATGAAAGATGACCTTAAGGAAGCTATTCAGATAAAGTATGATAAAATTAGACGACGTGTTTTTCTATTTCTAAAATATGGCTTTGAAGTGTTATTCTCCACTGGATTAGCTGGGATTTTAGGATTTATTCCAGATCAATGGTATACTGAAACGTGCACAGCTGAACATAAAGCTGATGTGAAACAGGGATTTTATACACTTTATGTATACTGTAGTATTTGTGAGCCACAAGTTGTTGGTGATTATTATGTCCCTTTGCTACGTTCTGTTGGAATACAAGGACATGATGGAGACATTATCATGAAAACTTATGGAGAACCTCATTATGTTCCTGTAAACACATCCAAATTTGACGTGATAGAAATGAATATTAAGGACGACACAGGCTATAATGTTCCATTTCAAACTGGAAAGGTGATCTGTAAACTTCATTTTCGACCAAAAGCATTATGAAAGCATACACACACAATCCATCTATATATCGCGACCATTTTCTCCGCCAAGTGGGTGGAGAATTACCAGGATTTAAAGGAGCGCGAATACAATATGGAGATGGTATTGGTTCAATACTGGGATCATTGGCTCGAAAAGCTATTCCACTGCTTAAGACAGGGGCTAAAATCGTTGCACCACATCTTAAAAGGGCTGCAAAAGATATTGCGAAAGATGTTACAGGTCGAGTAGCACAACGTATGTTTGGTGGTGGGTTACGAGGACAAAAGAGACCGAAACGAGCAAAAGGTGTCAGAAGGCGAAAGGTAGCTAAACGGATAACATCAAAAAAACATAAGAAAGATATTTTTTAATCATGTCTTTAATTCATAATCATTCTTGGGAATGTAGCCTTTCTCCATTAGAATGGTTTCACATACCACCAACGCAAACTGCTGTAGAAAAAAGTTATAATGTAGACTATCAACCAATGACTACCATTAGAGAGGGTGCTCCAATAGAATTCTACATTCCTGCGAGTACAGAAGAATATCTAGATTTAAAGAACAGTAAACTCCATATTGTATGTCGCATTGTCAAGGCTGATGGAACACTGTGTGGTGTAGATGATAACGTGTCATGTATCAATGATTTGTTTAATGGGTTATGGTCCAATATTGAATTATTTCTAAATGATCGTTTGATATCACATAGTAACAATACCCATGGTTATACCAGCATCATATCTCATCTCATTCATGACTCGGAAGAAAGTCTCAATTCTGAGCGCTCTATGCGTCTCATCTATAAAGATACTGCCGGGTCAATGAATACTCATGAGGTGAAAAGACCTAATCATGAAAGATATGTATCAGGTTTTCATGTAAATATTGAAGGTGGTGATATAGCTGAAACAGGAAATAATGGTTTACATAATCGCTATTTGTATACACGTCTAAGCCGTGAGTTTATGCTTACAGGCGGTTTAAGGGTAGATTTGTTTGAGCAGGATCGTTATCTTCCCAATGGTGTTAGTATGAAATTACGTTTACATAGACAAAAAGATGGATATGTATTAATGGCTGCAAATAATGGTTTTAAAGTAGAAGTGAGAGAAGCGTTTTTAACCATTCGCAAAGTGAGGGTTAGTCCAGGTATTCAGTTGGGACATGCAGATGCATTGATGAAAAGTCCTGCTAAGTTTATTGTTAATAGAAAAGAATGTAAAGTTTTAGCTATTCCAACTGGATTTCAATCTTTTGTGAAAGATAGCATCTTTTTAGGCCAATTACCAAAGCGTATTGTCATTGGAATGGTACATAATGAATCCTTTGCTGGAACAGTATTGAGAAATCCATACAATTTTGAACATTTTAATCTTAACTTTATGCAGCTTTACTCTGATGGTGAACCAGTCCTATCCAAACCTCTCAAGCTTGATATAAATCAAGGCAAATATCTTGATGCTTTTGAAACTCTTTACAAATCTTTTGATAGATTGGATGGTGAGAAAAGTGTCATTATAAAACGGGAAGATTGGCCTAGAGGTTATTCTTTGTTTTCTTTCGACTTAACACCTGATTATGATGGTGCTGATCATTATGCCCTTATCAAACATGGAAATTTGAGACTAGAAATGAATTTTGCTGGTGCCTTGCAAAATACAGTCAATGTTATAGTGTATGCTGAATTTGATAACATTGTTGAAATAAGTGCAAATCGTAGCATTCAATTCGACTACCAGTCATGAACACGAAGCAGATAGAAGCCATCCTATCCCATGATGCCACGACAAAAGACTTGTTTCAAGGCGTGTTTGCCATGGACCAGTTACCATCTTTACAACGTGGTGCCTATGTCATCAACACAGACGATCATGATGAGCCAGGAGAGCATTGGGTGGCAGTATATTATGATGAAGACCCTGCAGAATATTTTGACTCTTATGGACTTTTACCTATAGACAGTCGTTTGAACAAGTTTTTAAAGTTTAATTTCATTTATAATTCAGTTCCATTACAAACACCGATATCCTCTACATGTGGATTTTATTGTGTGTATTATATAATTCAAAGAGCTCGAGGACATAGTCCTTTTGAAATCATTGATGTATTAAGAAGAAGTGATGGTGATTTTGTTGTAAAGGATTTTGTATATAGACATTATAAACCATTATTTTATTGATGTTGTATTAGTTAAGTTGCATTAGTTAAGTTGTTGGTAATTATGAATTGTATTATGAATATTGTAAATAAACAAGACAGTTTTATACAACATTCTTTTTTATTGTGTTATACATTATTTACATTTCACAATTATTTTACATTGAATTTTTATTTTACAAATACATTCAATACATCAATAAACACATGCCATTCATACCAATCTAAATTAATATATGTATCATAGACATTACATCCACGTTTGTAAATGCTATGAAAACTAGCATAACACTGTCCACTACCAAACTTTATTATTTTAACATCTTCATGTTCAGACAGTTTCAGTTCATATCCATGATCATTCATATCAATGTTCATCACCATAACACACATGGGATGCGTCAGTTCAATGAACTTGGTGCCTCGCATGAGTTGCACTCCTTCCTCTTTGAATTCAAGCGTTAGGTTCTTTCCAATCCAATGCTTGTAACAGAGCGTACCATTCCACTGTGTTGAGGGTGATGTAGTCGTAGCATTTTGTAAGCTCGTCATATTGACGAAATTGTACAAACACGTCTAAGCAGTTCTCAGTCACACGCACTTCTAATTCATTTGAGACTGTCAGGAGAAAGCCAGGTATCCTGAACTTCTCTAGATGGTCTTTCAACACAGATTGTTCGTCAGTTGATAGAATGATATACTTTCCAAAATGTCTTAGCACAATGTCATCATATTCGTTTCTCAGATATGAGAATCCATGCGTAATTGGTTTATATTCCGATAAAAAGTCTTCCATCTCTTTCAACAGTCAGATCAACTATGAGCTGTCTCCTTGTCTGCAAAGACGTTTTTATGCTCGCAAGATGGTGAAGAGTGGATGTTGTATAGCTTCTAGGAATCGTAAGACTGCGCGCCAGTTCTTGATATCAAAGAGGATCAAATCTGTATATGGTGTATCTGGCACAACTCCCTTATAATCCTTTGGATAATCCTGTAAAAGATTTCTACAGATTTCTACACGTATGTTAGAATCATATTCAGCTACCGTCACTTCCACTTTATTTTCAAGTCTACGTTTAAACCCAGGTTCAAGTGGTATGTTTTTAAAGTCTTTCCACACTTCAGGTTTAAACCGATGATAACTTGTCTTAGAATCTAGTATCATTTCATTCCTCTCATTTACAGTAAGGTAAACACCACCGTTCAGCATGAGTGCATTCATGTTTTTACCTTGTTATGAACCATCTTCTTGTCTACGAAGCCTTTTATCCACTTCTTTCACTTGCTTCTTCAGCATTTTCCATTCAGGTATTGTCAGCAAAATTCCCTTTTTCGTTGGACGGTTTTTTCCAGTCCCCTCATCTCTCAGGTACTTGCGAATGTTTACCACTCATTCATTGCTTTGTTTCATAATCTTGGTATACTTTCCATTTCCTAGAGAAAGCATTCCATCCCACGACTGTGGTGTTGGCACCGTCTCCACTTTTAATTTCTTGATGGTAGTGGTAGGATTTTTCACTTTTAAGTCTTTAACTGTATCTGCAAGAGTATCCATATCAATTGCAGATCTCTTACGACTTTCACGTTCCATGTTGACGCTTCAATGTTCACACCTCAAATAACTCTTCCGTTGGAGGACCTCCCTCTTTTATGCTATTGCTTTGTAATGTCCATGCGCTAAAGTGGAATAGCCATCATCCAATACATATCGCTTGTCGTCAAATGGGGAGAGGGCTATTTTCCTCAACTTCTCTGAGAAAAGCTGATGACTATGACTTCGAATAATGTGTTCTGTAGCCATCGTTTGAGTTTTCTTGAACAAACTGTCTCTATACTGCGCATGTTTAATGCGTCTTTGACAAGCTTGAGTGATGCCTTTAGCTGTATGTTTTTCTTTCCCACCGCACAATAAACTGTACATTTTCGGTCTGAGTCCAACAAACTCTTCAATGGGGATGCCTGCCGTCTCATCCTTCATTTTCCCAAGCACTTTTTTGTTCACGTTGGAATGTAGGAAGTGATTTGGCGGATAGTCACTTGTGTCGAACAGGTCAGCATCTTGCTGCATATCCTTGTAGATATCTTCCGTTTCTATGTCGTAACATAGACTGTCGGTGTCGCTGAACAACAACTTGGCATTGGGATACTTGACCATGATGTAGTTGTAATGAAAGTTGAACATGAGCACTTTGCTGAGGTCGAGAATGGCGAAGCCGACTTGAATGGGTTTATCCAGAAGCAAGTCCACTTTGCGTAAATGTACCGCGGTCAAATCTTCGTTGAAAATTTTGAATTTGTGGAAAGAAGGTTTGGCTACAAGTTTCTTGAACCGCTTTTCCTTGTGAACAAGTTCAACATTGATTCGCTTTCTCACATTTTCCATGGTTTTGCCAAACACCGAGTTGTTCATCAGTTTGAAGAAGTCTTTCTCAAATGGGTTCTTGGCCAATTTTCTCTTTTCCGTGTTCAAGGTAATGTATTTCGCCAACCATTTGCTCTGTTCAAACATGATGACGCGATGAACTTTAGTGACTTTCAACCCCAGTGAGACGTACTGTTGTAAATTCCTGTAATGAAGTACATATTTCTTCTTGTCAGACAAGTTAGGAATGAGCTTTTCACTGGGTTTCTCTTTCATGTTTAGATCTTCCCGCAGCTTCTGACTGTACTCTGACAATTCTCCAACTTTGACACATTTTCGTTCTGGAGCCAGTGGGTAGTGATTATGACGATCATGGATTGAATTTGGATATTCTAAATCCACTTCCAAAATGAATCCAATGTCATCATCTTCAGCTACATCCATGAAATCGAGGGATTCTGGCTCGCTCACCCACATAAATCCTCTTTGCGGCATGCTTTGTGACATGGCCCAGCCATACAAGTTGTTTGCGTCGAGGTACATCAGATAGTTGCTTGGTATCTCAGAATTGTAATCTGCTACGTAGGGATTATTCGCTTTCGCATACTTGTGTGTGATCACAGATATTCCTCCGCGTATGCCTTGCTCAACCATTTGATACATGTCAATGTCATTGATCAATTCCAACTTCACCTTTGTCGCTTTCAACATTGCATCCCACGACAGTCCTGGTGCTGTATAGTAGTGAGCAGGATCCAATTCATACGTGTTGAGGCATACTTGACGAAAGTTTTCAAACACGTCAGCTAGTAATAACACATCTGATTTCAGGTACAGGTCGTGGTATTCACCAAATGTGGTACAGTTGAATGTATCCCACACCTTCTGTGCATGCGCATAATCCTCGTCGCTAATGTCCTCTTCGCTAAGCTGACTATAAAACTTGTCCTTTGATGGCAGCTGTGTTTCAGCAAACTTGGATGGTTCGTCCACATAATCATAGGGGTACACTCCCTTTCTCAACAACAAATCTTGTTGGTCACTATCGTGAATGTGAGAGGTCATGTTGTAGAAGTTATCTTTCCCTTCTGCTGCAAGGTTGGATACCAACTTCTGTAGAGAGGTACTCATGAACTGAAAGCTGTCTGTAAATTTCAGATTGCCCATGGTGAATGCAATATATTTTTCAATGGTGTTGGGAATGACTGTAATCGTTTCACCTTTGAATTTCCCAATTTCCTCCATGATCAGGTGACTGTCATAGCCTCGCAAATTGTGGAAAAACACGGGAATGATAAAAGAATCTTTATCCCCTTGCTGATCCTTTCTAAGTCGAAATTGTAAGTTGCATTCATTATGCGCTGCTCAACGATATTTGCCATTGATATGGTCATGATCTCTCACACGATCTGCTCCTAGAGGTTCATGACAAATGTAGCAATCAACAGCGTTCTTGAAATTCCTTTTGTCTTCACGAGTCATCACCATTTCCTTTGGCCGCTCTAAACCACGTACAATACGATCACGTTCATTCACCATATGGTCTAAAAAGACTTTCACAGCATTGTCTCCTCGATACACAACTGGTGCACGTGTGTCGTACTGGCTTACAACCACATAGGCAAAGCTGTTTGGACGATGATGTTGATACTTGTCTCCTTCTTCATGCTTTTGCGTGAAACATTCAAAGTCGGCATAAATCACAAAAGGTGCTCGCTGTTGTTTAGCCACATTCTTGAACTTGATGAAGGGTTCCTTGGGAAATGATAAACGTTGTGCTCCATTCTTGTCACACACTTCACGATGTTTATCTAAAAGATCTTGTCGTACAAACCCGTGAAGACAGTTGAAACAATAAAAATATGCAGCCTTATGCTTTGATCGATAAGACATAAGTCTGCTAAAATTCTTGATGAGGCAGTAATGCCTAGTCTTGTCATTGCTAATCAGAAGTAAGTTGATTTCTCTCACACTGACGTTTCGACTAAGTTGTATTGGAACAACTACATCTTGTTCATATCCAAACACGTTGATGGCTACATCGTTCTCCTTTTCAAACTTTGAAATGTCAGTAATTGGTGTCGGAAATGTCATACCCTCTACCTTTAATTCCTTCTCAAATGGCTTGTAATGATTCACGCGATTCGGGTTGTTGTCATGAGGGTGAAGGTAAGCCAATACTGACCATAAGAAACACTTGTTATCATCATTCTTAATGTTTATCACACCTTCTGTTTTCTTCACTTTCTTCGGTAGTGGAACATAACTACTCGCTTCTAGAGGAACCAACGTAGCTGTATGTACTTCAATGTACAGTATGTTATCCAATACCCAGCCAGAGCCTTGTCGCTCATGTTCGTCAAACTTGGTAAATAATTCTTTATAGGCTTCTGGCAGGTCCTGCTCAATATCTGCTGGATTGTATGCTGCATATGTTGGACTGCTGATAAATGCATTATCCACTTGTTCTACCATAACACCTTCATCATTTGCTGTCAGTTTCTTGAAACGTGCATGTACGACAATGTACCATTTCATTCCATGGTTTAAGGTCTCCAACAAATGTGCCTTGATACGGTTCTCTTGCTGTCGCATTTCAAGCAGTAAATCTGATCCATCCTCAGATTCAAACCGTTTTTCCTGCGCGTTTTCACCAAGACTAAGCCTTCTACCTCTCCCTACTTGTCCTGTCTTTTGTTTCTTTGAAACATGTTCTTCATGAGGTACATTATCCATCTCAGCTGGTATGCATGCATGTGCCTCATAAGTATCCATAGATGGAAATTTTACATTGCATTCCATACACTGAACTTGACCGTATGGCCAAATGTCATCTTCTTCCATCTTTTGTCTCTTTGCTCCTTTCATCTCAGCTTTACTGCATGTATGTGTCTCATAAGTATCCATAGATGGAAATTTCACATTGCATTCCATACACTGAACTTGACCGTATGGCCAAATGTCATCTTCTTCCATCCTTTGTCTCTTTACTCCTTTCCCATGCTCTTCACTTTTCATCATAGCTGGTTGTTGTTCCGTCAACTGCTGAAACTAAAATGCTGAAATGTAATCTCAGACATACCCCTTTTATACACACTCATACATAGACAGAATTTGCGTTTTCATTTCATAGCAGAGGATGGCCCTCAGAAGGGCCGAAAGATGTTAGTGAGTTGGCTCTTCACCAACAAGTCGGATTTCCACAATCACACTGATATCTGTAAAATTGTTCCATGGAGAACGGTCTTCGTGCACACTTGAACGGATGGAAGTTATAGTAGCCAAAGTTTTTCAGCGTCGCACCGCACCACCAGCAGTCCGTGCATGGCTGCGGTCCTGGCAATCTCGCAGTAAACTTGTACCAGAGCAGTCCACCACAAGTTTTGCAGCAGTAATGTCGTGGTGCATTGTGGTGCACCGGGCAGTTGTGTGGTTGACCTGGGTACTCCAACCATACCCAACACTTATAACACTCAGTCGTTAGCGTCACTGCCTTGCCGTTTCGCATCACTGTGATTTTACGACTTGTTGACATCTTGCTGCCTGTGTTGGATAATGTAGCTGTAACCCACCTTTATATACTACTAGCAACCATCCTCGCATTATATGCTGAACGGGGGGGGGGGGTTCTTGCGTCGTATTCGCTGCCCAGGGGGGGGGGGGCGGGGGGGGGTCCTTGCTTCATATCCGCTGCCTAGGGGGGGGGGGGTCCTTGCTTCATATCTGCTACCAGGGGGGGGGGGGGTCCTTGCTTCATATCTGCTGCCAGGGGGGGGGGGGGGTCCTTACTTCAAGTGGTATATAAGTGGTAGCCATTTCAGTTCAGGCTCACAACCGCTTTCATCACTCACGGCTATGGAGCTTTTCTATGCGTTAAACGATGTTCTCACGGTGAGGGAAGTCAGGGAGGTGCAAGTGCCGGTGGTGCCGCCAGCGTTCCAGCCTGAGAGATTTTTTTTCTACCAGATGCTGCCGAACCCTGCCAACGCCAAGGTCCTCTGTGTTCCGGTCTTTTTTAACCGGAGGGTGACGCTGGGAAAGCGGTTGGAAAATATTGAGCAGGGACATTACGTTGAGGCCTACTTCCGATGCACCATGCTGGGGGAATTGGTGCCATCAAGACTTGAGGAGGAAGAGTATCCAGCATGGGGAAGATTCTTCCTCCAGCAAGACCTCGACATATGTATCTCATGCGGCTGCATGCTCAGTCCTGATCGCGTTATTGCTGTGGATTGCGGCCATCAATCATGTATTTACTGCGCTGCAATTTGGACTCACATGATGGCGCTTGCTGATGAATACATGACTGCATGCTTCACCTGCGGACTGAAAACGGATCATTACGTTTTCAACAGCCATCAATTAACACACTGCGCAAGGCCAATCCAAGACATTGTCGAATTCTTCTAAGTCTGACAGCAAAAACCTTCCGGCCCTTCTAAGGGCCATCCACTAATACGAAATAAGCGCTAATCGTGTCATGGTGTTAGTATGCATGTGTATGCATGAGAGTGTGGGAAATGCTTAAAAAAAAAAAAAAAAAAAAAAAGGGGTGATTTTTTTTTACCCCTTTTTTATACCCCCTTTTTGACTTTAAGGGGGCTTTATAGGTGAGCTCTAACCATGTAGCTATGAGTTCTCTATTTATAAAATGGAGAACTTGTACGTTTGGGGAGGTGTCTCATCTGTCCGTCTGCCGTTGGATAGTTGTTTGAATGGTCGTTGGAATGGCCACCCGTTTGAATGCCGTTTGAATGGCCGCCCGTTTGAATGGCCGCCCACTCTCCATATTACGTCATTATGGCGTTCATATGACGTTCATATGACCTCCATATGACCTCCATATGATCTCCATATGATCTCCATATGATCTCCATATCACGTCAATAACACGTCCATATGACGTCCATATGACGTCAATATGACGTCACTGTTTTCGGAACCCCATGGGGCTCCGAAAACACCTCATGACGTCATTATGACGTTCATATGGCAACCATATGATAACCATATGACAACCATATGACAACCATATGTCAACCATATGACGTCAATATGACGTCAATATGACGTCACTGTTTTCGGAACCCCATGGGGCTCCGAAAACACCTCCTGACGTCATTATAACGTCACTTCCTGTTTTCGGAACCCCACTTCTCCCCTACTATTCATGTCCTTCTTTATTCATTATGTTCCTAGGCCTCGGGCCTGATAGGGCGATGTTTATTTAACCCAATCTTTTCGAAAACCACTAAAGATTTTGAGCTAAGTTACAACAGTTTGTGTCTTTGTATGCGTTACCCTAAATACCCCCCCCCCCGACTAGGACTATTCCAGCCAGATTACCCCCCCCCCCACCTCTAATAGTGTTAAATTACATTTTTAATAACATGTTTCTTGCAAATAATTTTTGTAAATTTTATTTCAATTTCCTTAGTTCACTGTACATTGATTGCACTTTTTACACAGCTGATTGATGAGTCTTGGATTAAATCAATTGCATTGTTCACTGGCCTTCGATATTCTAATTGTATGCTGTAATTTGTGTGTTTGTCTTTTTATTGCACTGTTCAAAAATGTTGCTTGGCCTTTCATGTACATAATTGCAATTACAAATTCACGGCTTTTTTACTAACTGCAGTACAGAAAGTGTTCCATCGTGAAAAGTTCAGTCTAAGAGCAGTGGTGTTTCTCCGGAGCACAAAAAAGAGAAAAAGGAACACAGCTTGACCACAGTCAGTCTTGGGCAGATTTTGAGTGGTCATTTACCTGAGTCACAGCAACACGAGTACGTTCACTCTACTCAGCGAATTCACCACCTGGTTCGAAATTTCGAAATTCGCGAGATTATGGATTATTTGTACGGCATTACCCACGACATCAAGTTCTAAACTACCGTATTTTTTTTTTGGTAAGAACAGACTAGATTCTGCAAAATTTGTGTCAGTACATGGGTTCGATGTACATTTTGTGTCATTTTTTTCAGTTCTGTGTATGCGATTTAGGATCAGTGTTTTAGTTCGATTGGAATAGGTTGGGGGTGGAAGAAAAGTTCTAGTGGGAAATTGCTCGAGTGGAGTGGGAGAGATGGAGTTAACCGGGGAGATTTGTCCTAGCGGAGAATTGTCCTAGACTCCTTTGTCCGAATGTAGATTTGCACACACTGCATATCAGTGACATCATATCTGTTAATATTTGCAGCTTGACATCTATACTACCCGAGTAGATGGTTTTGAGTATCTTATCTCGAGTACATCATGTCGAGTACCTGATTTTGAGTACATCATGTCAAGCACAGCATGTTGAGTAATCATGTCGCGCACCTTATATCGATTTATGGAAATAAAAAAATAATAAGGGAAATGGTAACACGTCTTCAGGAAGTGATGTGTTAATACCTACATGAATATATTTGTGAATGCTAGATTTAGAAATGTTAAGATCTATTTTGCATATAAATGATTCAATCGTCTTATATCTGCTTTTCACATATGAATTTTGATCTTTCCCCAATGTGCATATATCTACACGAATGCATGGGAAAACTTATCTATTATAAAAAGCAAGTATACTTTTTCAGAAATACGCTATGTATAAGAGCTTTGATGTTACGCATGATGCATTCAAAACACACCTCACAGGGGGGTTTTCATTAATGGGTTGCTTTTGTTGTAGCTACTTGAACAATTACATATGGCAATTTGCTATTAGAGATTTAAATTTTTGCCTTTCATTTGAACAACAATTTATCAGTATCTCAACACGATGATGTATATTTTATGAAATATGAATTTCCGTTTTCAGTTAGTGTACAGTTAGTGTACTAATGCGAAGTGATTCACTGTGGCCTTACATTAATTATTGTTTTGTGATCGAAATTAGAAAAAGGAAGGTTCTTCAAAGAAATTCTGAAATGTACAAAACGGTGTCATTGATTTTGCTGTGTTTATTTAGGATTAATTTGGTCCATTCAGGTGAGATATTTTTTGTGATTCATTTTGTACAATATCACAATCTTCAAAGAAGATATAGCTGAACCGCTTGCTGTAACAATGATTTAAAATATCAACCATGTTATATAAAAATATTATTATAATTAATTTTATTGCATTTTTTGTTTTAGAGCTAGCTGGTTTATAGAGTTGTAAATGCTAATATACACACATCTTTCACTATACACTAGTGAAAGAGTGTTCGTTAGAATTGGCAGCAGTTATCACGAAAATCATTAATACATCGCTCCGTAGCATGTTCCCGAACAACCTAAAACCAGCAATAGTGACACCAATAATGAAAAAACCTACTTTGGAAAAAATTCCTAAAACCTATCGCCCTGTCTCAAACTTGTCGTATGTTGGTATTGGGCAATGAGACTATATCTAAGTCATCATCGGCAAAAAGCTTAGGAGTTACCATGGCCAAACCCTGAGACTTTCAAGACACATCGACAATATCTGTCGATCATGCTACAACAGCTTACGCATTATTTTCCGTGTAAGAAAGTATTTAACTGAGGAAGCGACAAAGTCTTTGGTGCACTCATTGGTTATATAAAAACTGGACTATTGCAATGCGTTATTTTTTGGTATAAATACAAAAGAACTCAACAAACTTCAAAGGGTTATGAACTCAGCCGCTAGGATTATTACCTATGCCCATCCTCATAAACATATTACCCCGGCCCTAGTCTCCCTACATTGGCAACGAATAAAAGAACGCTGTGAATTCAAGATTGCAACTCTAACTTTCAAAGCTCTGCCGGGAATGGCACCGTCATACCTGTGTAACCTTATAACACCGTATACACCTTCCCGCATACTCCGCTCTGAGAACCTTTTCCTATTGAGGCAAGTATGATCTAAAAAGATGTGGATACCGTGCTTTTACATTTTCTGCTCGAACAGTATGGAACTCTCTGCCATTAGAAATTAGATGTACACAAAACTTTCAAAGATTCAAGAAATCTCTAAAGACACATCTTTTCAAGAAATCGCATAGCGAACATCTCGATGTACAGCACTGGGATACTTCAGTATGACCACGCGCTATATAAGAACTGTATATGATGATGATATGGCATGATATGATGATTTATTGGGGCACTTTTCGCTTTTGATAGAAACATAAAATTGTTTGGCTATTTGTTTTTTTATATTGTTAAAATTTAGGCCATCTTACAATAATCAATTAAATTTACCAATGCGATAAAATGAATGCGCACAAGCAAAGTTACCACTATCCTATATATAAATACATGATGAAAACGAAACAATATATAATATAGATGTAAATGCTTGCTTTTTGGAGCTAAGACACACAAAAGAACCCCGACAAATCCCACATCAATCTTATTCTGTTACAGTGTAAAATATTGTACACGAAAATACTTTAAACGGCATCATTTCTTCAACCAGTCCATTGGGAGATTTGCTCCTTAGAATAATCCTTAGTGATACAAAATGATGCTGCTCCGATTCTCAAACTATGGGACTAAATACCAATGTTGGCTCCATTGGCAATTAAAATACTGGCCTTTAAAATAGAACTGAAATAGGTGTGCGTTAAGATTTTAGCATCTTGAAAGATATAGTGTGGTCCTGGTTTATTTGGCCTAATGCCGATGCAACGGTGCGTGTTAACGACAGGACAAAATGCATTGTTAGATGCATTGATAGGGTTACGGGAGGGCTTGTCTCTATTAAAATTTAATGCAACACCAGTCAATTTCCTCTTTTTTCTAACAAATGAAATATCATCCAGAGTCAACATATTGCAATTATGAGACGAAGAATTAAATTCGCCTGAGTGTCAGAAACCATGAAATGCTAAAAGAAATCCCAATTTTAGCATGATTATATTATACTGTCATGAAATCATCAAATTTAATGCCAGGTACATTTTATGTAATAAACTCAAAGACATTATCCCGCGGGATACCTGTGGTCAAGTCGTACAAGCGACGCAGAAATGCGCGACCTAGTTTTATACACATGCAACAAAGATTGAATATTCCTAATAACTTCTGAATATTGTAAAGAGTAACCTGAGTAGATTGCAAAACCTTTCGAATAGATCGTTTAGCCTTTTCAATCTTATCCTCAGGCAGCGTTTCGTTCATTGTATTTGCCGTTATATCTGCGAGCCTATTAAACGCTTTAAGCCCTCTCATGCAATAAAAACTAGAAGCCCTACCAACAAAATAAAAATCGTCTAGAGCATGAGTTAACCTTCTAAAGTTGTATAATTCAATAATACAATACTGTAAAAACTTACTGAATTCCTCGAATGTTTCACAACTAATTCTACAACCCATAGGTAACACTTTGTCGTAAAAGTAGGAATCACCTATTTTCAAACCTAGTAAATGGTAATCTTGGGGACAAACATAAATTATTCGAAATGCATTTTCTATGTCCACCTTAGCAATCAATGCCCCTTTTCCACATTCAATTATAAATTTAGGGACGTCATCAAATGTTTGATAAGAAACTCTGACGTCAGAGTTATCAATAAAAGAATTCACTGAATAACCTTTAGGCTGGTTTAAGTAATGAATGATGTGATATTCACCAACTGTTTTCTTGGGGACCAAACCAAGTGGGCTTACTACAAAATTCTGAAAGGGTGGCTTCTTTACCTTCGTGCAGTATTTTGTCAATATCAATACCAATTTTTCATTCCTCAGATTTGTTATTTGGTAAAGTGTAATTTTGATCTGGTCCCTGATAATGAAGCGAAAAGAAATTTTTAAACCCATCCACAAGGTAATGTTTGTTGCGATAATTTTTTGACAGTACCTGTAATCTGGTGTACATTTACTGGTGTAGGTAATAAATTGATTTACGGGTGTGAACGATTTTTGTACACGGCCGTTTGATGCAGATTTAGCGGTTGTGCCATGGGTTTGTGATATGGCACACAGTGTGCTTGTATGTGCTGCTGTCCACATTTGAAACAGGAATGTTTGTAGGCACAAGGCGACTTGAGACATACACCCCTGATGGTGTAGTGAAAGCACCACCCAGCTAGGCACGGTGTGGATTGCGAATTGAGTTGTTGGGAAAGAAAAAGCGACATATTTTGTTTGGCTGCCAGTAAAAAGAGCTCCTGGTTGATGGTGTGCCAGCGAGTAGGGATGTTGGAAATGCCTGAAGTGCTTGTGAGATGAGCCAAATTAGTGTTCTGTTTCTTCTTAATGTCTAAAATCAGCTTATCTTATCTGCTTGAAAAGTATTTCTAAGTCCTCATCGGCAAGAACGTGTGTGTCTGATGAGGCATGTGACGCGCGGTTGTGTGTCCGATGAGACATGTGACGCGCGGTTGTGTGTCCGATGAGACATGTGACGCGCGATTGTGTGTCCGATGACCTCGGTATCTTCCCGGCCCGGCATCACATTAGATATAGCTTCCTGAGTGGCACTCTGTAGGGTTGGCTGAAGTTGCACCAAGTCCATTTTTTGGCTGCACCAGTATTAGTCGGAGTCCTTCTTTTTGCATTTCTAGCCATACCGAAGCATAAAAGTTATGCGATAACTTAACAAAAGAGGTAAAAAGACGTAAAATGAAGAAATAAAAGAAACTCATTAATAAATGGAAATTAACACCAAGCATAGGTGAAACTGGTAGCGATAAAAGACATATGTGATAAAATAATCGTAAAATGAAATATATTAAAACAAGCATAGCATAGGCAGATGGTTTATACACACTCAAAACTTAGGAGCATAGAGCAAAGTTGGACTAAATAATAGAAAAGAATGCACACTGTATTGATAAATGAATCTACTTATAACATATACAGATAAACTAACATTCTGATACGAAAATAATGCACACAGATAATGAAAAGGGCACCAGCAATGCACATGTGTTATAAATGAAATAACGCCGAAAAGAGCATGCAAACCTGACTAACGCCTTTAATTACAAAAAGCAAACAGCAAATAATAATAGTAATAATAATAATAATAATAATAATAATAATAATAATAATAATACTAATAATACTAATAATAATAATAATAATAATAAAAGGAAGAAGAAGAAGAATAAATAAATAACAACATAAAGAAATAAATATATATATAAAACATTTCCTCACCTGTGATTTGCTGTTTATCCGAATGAAAGAACAATAACACTAAAACAAGTAACTTGTGTTTATCCGAACTCAAACGGAAACAAAACAGGCGATAGGAATATGTTATTTTAGTGCTTGCCGCTTGAGTTTAAAACCATAAATGAAGACAAAAGAGAGATCGCACTTAATTTGTGTATCCAGAACAAAATTAGCCAAAGAGAGCCTTGGACTACCCAATAAAGTCATTTTTGTCGTTGCAATTGGAATTTCTTATACTGGAGAAAAAGTCCTTTGAGGTCTTGAAAACAGTTCTTTGAAGCAATTGGAATATTTTGTAAATAGTTCTCCTAATCCGTTACATAACATAAATGCTGCATAAATAATAACAAAAATCTAATGTTGACGTTCCAGCTCCGGCTGGAGGCTTTTATCCTAAGGGAAACGTGTACTCCCATGTAAAAGGTTCTTCCAGTCTTTACATAACATGAAAACTGCATAAATAATAGCAAAATTTAATATTGACTTGGCTTGTATTGGTTCTGGCTGGAGGCTTTATCCTTTATCCATTTATCTAAAACATTATTACATGTTTTAGGTAAATTTGAGGAACAAGGTTACTGCATACCTTCAAACCCTGACGATGACACAAGCAGCAATGCGGACGACATAAGCACTGAGAATGATGTAAGCATCGCGGATGATGTGAATTGCGAACCGAAAACACACGTCATGCAAATAGTCTATATTCAATATGCCTGCATCGGAAATAATTCCTGCCATGAGTTTAGTCGTGATTTGCATTTTATACCAGTCCATGGTGGTCCAGTTGTATTCTTCTTTGCTCGGATGTGCAACGGCAGGAATGCTTGCAAGTTTACAGTCAGTGATAACAAACCAAAAATTCACAATCTTGTATGCCCTGCCGAATCTGCCGCTCAGTTCTTGATTGGGTTCACTTGTGACATAAGTAAGTATTAGTTGTGTTATCAACTCGGCAAAAATTGCGATACAACCTAAGAGATATAACGTTCTAATTTGGTCTACCGACCTATGCAGTAAAATAGTACAAGTAGAAGATGCAGCCCCATTGGATTTTTCTAGTCATCCAGATAGTGTATTTTCAATGACAAGAGCTTTATAGTACCCCTAAAATACATATAGACCAACCATGTTTATTCATTTTCAGGCAGCACCATGATTGATATTTGTAGTGGACCAAGCACGAAGCAAAATGCATATCAATCAACACCATACATCTATAGCAGCGGTTATCCAGGCAACATTCCCAATGTACCCCACAAGTGCAGGTGTACTTTAACAGGCAGGGCGCGTGCACTTTATCCGTCTGTACAAGCAGTGCACATATACTTACGAGGACGCTGCATCGGAGACGAAAAGCTCTACATGACGTTCATGTACAGAAATGGAAGTATTAGGGAATCTTATTGGGAATACAAACCTTTCAATGAAAGTGATACAAGCTCAAGTAACACTTTCCATGATTTATCACAGAAGATGCTTTCACAGAGTGATTACACAGAATGGCTGTCAATTGATATCATTTTCGCACAGAAGCGTGCTACATCAACAACAGGACAATTTATGTTAAAGTTTGGTAGGAAGTGAATTTTTTTGCAACAATTCATTTTTTAAATGTTGATATCTAGCTGACACTTAAATTAATTTGTTGATATTTTAGTTCACAGTACAATATTGGAATTTGTATTGACCTTCACTCCTGAAATAAAAGTCTGCCTATTAAGTTGAAACGTTTCTATATCATTAAAATATACTCTGTAACTGGTCAGAAAAAATATATTCTGTAACTGATCAGTAACTTATACTGTTTTAGCTAGGTAATTGCGCAATACAATAATTTATTTAGTATTTATCAATTTTATAGTAACTGTCAGATAATGATATTTTTCCCAAAACAGGTGTAGTTGCAGATATTACCTGCAGAAGGATAGAATATGAGGTAACAGCTTTACTCAAACAAATGTTTGAAAAAGACGATATATTAGAATGAACACATTTTAAAAGAAGAGGACTCCGCTTAGCTATAGTCCCTTGAAAACTGTTTACTTTCACGACTTATATCAGATACATTTGAAGATACACAGGTTATTTGTTATTAAACATAGAACATTCGTAGTGATCCAAATATGCTTCTCAACGAAAGTTAATAATATTAATATTCAAACCAAATTTATTACGTTTCTGGCAGTAAATTAAGAATTCGTTGCAAATCTAAGTGATGTTTCTATTTAATGTTAACTAGTTTAAATGAGATTGTAAATGTAACAGTTTCGAAAAAGGTTTATTTGCTTGGTGTGCACTTTTGTTCCAGGATGAAACAACACATTCTGACAACAAGGAAGAAGTAACATCAATAAATCAAGAGGATATTTCAACAGAAAGCTGTGCAGACACGTCAGCGTTCGAACAAACGGATGCTTTTCTGCTAGAATCTACAACAAAATATATCACAGAACCTTCGGCAGCTACAGATTCAAAAGTACTCGTTTGTATTCTGTTGACCTCAGCACACTCGTTGCAAACTATCGTTCAGCAGTATAACCCTTATCAGAATGTCATTCAGTTAAATTTTAATTTTAATTTCTATAAAAATCGAAAAAAAATGACACATTAATTTGAATTTTTAGTGCAACTCTAACTTATACATTTTTTATTTGAGGGAATTGTGAGTTTTGTGAACTATTTAAAACTATTTTGAACAAATCGATAAACCTAAAATTAGTAGCAGAAAGATAAATATATTTTAATTTAAAAAAATAGACCTAGACCTCAAATGTATATGCATTCGGTGTTCTTCTCGCGTCTTATTTCATTTATCTGATTTCTTGCAGCGGCGGAAATGGAATTTTGGCAATTTAGGTAAGGACAAAAGATCATTTTTTTTAACAAATGTTTTACACTCTATCGAAAGGTGCATTAAATTGAAAGTGCTGTAAATAAGAAACGTCAGTGAAAAATATTCAAAGTAACATATAGTTGTTGAAAAGCCTTTGTTGCAGTTTTGTATGCTGCTTTATTTAAACTAAAGTTAATAAGTTGTTCTCCTCGAATAATAAAAGAAGAAAGTAATTGTTGTGGAAACTCTAAAAGCCCGGTTGTCAGATCTCACCTGTATGCTCCTCCCTAAAGTTAATTTTTGACTAGTACATTTCTATAACACAACATTTTTATATGTTATGATAACTCCGGTATAATGATTCAAATACCTCTTATAATTTCACGTGATTTTCATTACCTGTGAAGGCTTGATTGTTGGTTTGTCGGCTGCTGCTGTGTTGGTGTCTATTGCCGTTGTCGCTGCTGTTATGCTGTACAGAAAATGGTAGGTTTATCTGCAAGTTCGGGGTCAATTTTTTCATTATTTGTTTGCATAATGAACTGAATGTCGGATCTAAAACAGAATATGTTTGAAATTTATATATTTATATAAAACATGATGTAGTCACCAATAAAGAATCATACTGATCAAAATATGGTTAAATTAATTCTTGGTGAGAACAGTTCAAATTGCGCAGCTGCTATTTCCTTCTTTGAACATAATTTATAATAGAAAATATTGCATTAATTCTAGATTCGCAGAAACCGTTGTTTTTTCTAGGAAGAGCAGAATAAAAATAAAAGATGAAAGATGTTGCAGCATTGTTTTTGAGCAACCCTCTTACGGAAATATTATCCCGGCATCATCAGGAGAACTTCGCAATAACCACAATGCATTTCCAGTAAACATTAAACAGAACGGCCGCGGCAATGGTACCACTCACGGTGCTTGTGCTACCTGTGGAAATCCTACAACGTTTCTTGCTTCAACCGTGCAACTTGAGAGCCAACATTCCTCTGACAAATCACATGAGTTACAGCATGGCGACTGTTTGGCGGCCACTATCGATCAGCAACATTCGACTGATGCATTTTTCTCTGCTTCTCATTCTGCTAAACCTTTAGACGATTCACCAGTTTTAATTCACAGGAATTCTGCCTACGTTAGTGCTGATTCACTGCGTATTAACACTAGAGAAAGCAATGCTTATGAAGAAATACCCTTTGATCTTAGCAATGCAACAATACATAAGGCAAATTTCCAACTCCTCGAAAAACAATGTAAATATGAACATAAGTGAACAAATCTGTTAAATACACAGCCAAGGACACAAGCACTACGAATGAATTTAATGTAGCAGTTGGCTCAGTTTTCCAGAGATTCCTGTCTACTCTCCAAAGCTATCATACCTGGCATTTAAATCTGTAGAATTTTACAGAGAAAAGTTGTTCGCTTAATTGCAACCATAGGTAAATTGTACGTATTTATACAAACGCAATCATTATGGGACTTTTCATTAGAGTTTTTTGCTCTTTTGATCTGACGGATTGTTGAAAATATCGTTACAAAGATTATGCCATATATAAATATGCTGCAATGCTATTTCACGTACATTATTATATTTTCTATCGACACTTGGGAATTATAGTCTTATTCTTTCATATTTTTTATCCTTCTAATTCATTGCAAATTATACATTTTTACACTTTAACTTGTGGGAAGGAGGGACGTGGGTGAAGGTAAATCATTAGCATATGGAAATCCATAGACCAACAAAAATCACGTTCCTTGACTAAACCTGTTATTGGTGACCCAGTAGTTTATATATCATTTGTGTGTTCTGTCACAAGGAATACTAAACAAGTTTATCCTAAATATTGTCATTATGTTTTAAAACAGGCTTAATACTTTCTACAGAGCTATTGAGAGTATTAAGGCCATAAAAATGTGACATTGGTGTCATAAGCAACCATTTAGGACAAAACGCTAAATGTATGTTATACGTTTTCTTTTCAATAAACCTCATTTTCTTTTATCAAGAAAATTTCAATGGAAATGTATCTAATATTTCGCCAAAAAACAGGCCATGCAACTTTCACAAGACCAAAGAGAAGACAACCTACAAAAACTTGCCGTAAATTTATTAAAATTGCTGGGAGGATTTGCAAAAAATAGAGAAAAATCTGTCGCAACACCTGGAATGTTCTGTAGTACTTTATGGAATGATCTGTAATAATTAGTCACGCTAACTATTCGCGAGTCTGCCCTGTTTGGCGTTGCATTTTGTATGTATATGGACAACAGGACCTTTCTCTTGAATTGCTGGTTTATCTCTTCCCATCCTGTATGTGGTAATTCAAACTTACCACCTGTCACCATTGATCTTCTTGCATTTCTTTTATATAGCACGTGACTGATTGTTCATAATAACACAAAATCATGTCGTACATAGTCACATTGAACGAATAAGCCAAATCACACTTTGGGCATTCCCAATAAAAATGCGCAAACATTCTGAGTTTCGAATAAAAATAACCGGGTAAAAATAAAAGAAGTGATAGAGAGATTTCGCCTAAATATCAAATTTCTCTTGCACTAAAGGGCAATCGGGTTTTTATCAACCGGTATGCTATTTCAAAAATTATTTGAAAGTTTTAACAAATAGTTTCAAGTTTCAATTTCTTTTATATTAAATGTATGAGCTGTTTGTATTTCTTCAATATTTTTCTATTATTTCTTTAATTTTTTTACCCGGTTTTTTACTCTGTTCAAAATTCAAAATTCTTAGGCATTTTATTCGAAACACCCAAAGTGTGATTTGGCTTATACAGTAACAAATGACTCTGAACAAACGTGATTAAGGCATAAATTCCCTAATAAGGGCAAAATTTATCAGCTTCATTTAATTCCTCATGACTTTCTATGTGACAAAACACGGGAGTAATTAAAATATAGATCTATTCTAGACAGCAGGCAACATATTTGAAACAAAATGGTAAGAGTTACTTTATTTAGTAACTCGTCAATGTATTGTCTGAGCTTATTGTTCAACAAGAAGAAACGATTTAAAACTTTGTGAAAAAAGAAAATTTTGCATCGCAATGCGCTTGAGCTCTGGATCGGCGCATATTCTTTGTCTGACATTATATCGGCCACCGGGTACACCTTTAAATTGTTTTTGCTGTTAGAAAAGACAGGTTACTTAAATGTGGTTATTTAATATCCACGAAGAAAAATGAAATGACAAATCTGCAAGGAAATTTTAAGGCGTTTTAGAACACGTTTGAAAACACAACCGCATGCTTTGGTACCCACCCATACATCTGGTCTGGCCCTTGTTATGGTAATTACCAGAGATATTATACGTTGCTCTTAAATCCTATAGCACTAGGACTAGTATCATACCATCTTGTATTATCGTTCGACAACAAATTTCAAAGTGACGTTATTGGAAATAGAGCAATCAATTTTCGGAAAATTAAAGATATTAGTCTCAAATATTGCAAACACGATGTTTCTACACTAGTCGAGAATTTTAATAGTGAATTCCGCTTAGAACCTATATTAGAGCTTTATGACTCCAGTCTGGCCCAGGCCTCAAATAGCCATACACCACCTAATCGCAAAAACGTGACAATAAGGCCTCACATTTTGCGATGAGGAAATCCACTCATAAAAAAACAGGAAAGACGCAAACTTGAACGTGTATAGATAAGGCGCCGTATTGCAGATAGTCTCACACTGCTGAAGACTCAGAGAAATAAAACCAACTCGATTATTCGGCAAAAAGACGTTACTTTGTTCAACCGAGCAATTTATGAAAGTGAAAAAGACTCAAAATCTCTATTCAAACTGGTTGGAAAATTGGTAACAAATTATTGTATATGTTATAGCAACAAATTATTCCAGATGTTATAAAAATACACCTTTCCCCTTTGCTTACTTATTCAGTTCTTCATGATTTTATATCACATGTTTACTGATGACACGCAGTTATATAAAGAATTGGATCCTGACTCTCTAAGCTTTCAGTTTTCTGTGAAAGAGCAGCTAGAAGATTGCATCAGTAAAGTGTGATATTAGATGACACAAAGCGGGCTTAAACTGAACTGAACAATGAGTGAACAGTGAGTTCGTGATTTTGGGTACAAAACACCAAATCTACAAAACTCAATTTCAGTTGACAATGAAGTGATCCTTGGCAAATGTCCGCATCGTGTTAGTCAGCTCATGTAGTCCATGCCCAAAGTTTGTGCTATGCCAACAAAATAGAGCTCAGATCTATTAGAAAATACTTGAATATAAATTATACACGGACAGTAGTTCAAGTTTGGTTACATCACACTTGGATTATTGTAAGAGCACGCTATTTGGAATTCACGAATGCCTTATGGATAAGCATCAGTATGTTGAAAACGCGGCTGCACGCTTGATATTCGGCATGAGATAATTCGATCATGCGTTGGCATTTTAAATGTCAGTATTAATGTTTGCCACGAGTTTCAGCATTATTTTTAACTTCGTGCAGATCATGTAATTTTTTTTACCCTGTACATGTACTTTTAGTTCACTATATATTTCCCCTTGAGGAAATATGAGTTTGATTTTGCGCTATACAAAAGTTCATATTAATAGTAATGATAAAGCTAAACACTCAAAAGTAATCGATGTATTTTAATAACCCCTTCAAGCATTCTACATCAATCAAGTTTCAGGATTATTGGGGTTATCAGACTAGAAATAAAACTTTCTTCTTGCTTTTAGAATTTTACTGTAATTTCCGAGAGCGTATCCTATAATTGGATCAGAAGGATCACTCTTTCCTAGAATGGTTGTTCTATTTAGTACAAATCAAGTCAGTTTACTGTTATCGGTAAACTGTAGAAACCCATTTGACTAATTAGGACACATTTTTCAGTCTCGCTTTTTCCGAATTAACCAGGTTTTACTGCATAATTTTCTCTCGCTCTGCTTAATTTCATGAAGCACACACTGCTAGGTCAAACAAAAGATAAAACAAGATTAATCCAAAATCCGTCATCGGCTTCATGTGGCTTATGCCCCATGGCGGTTCTGTTAAGCTGGATGTCGATATTATTGCTCAGATACTGCTAATCTAGACACTGATATGTTTGCCAAAATACGAGAACAATACCACTTCACTATTTGTGGAATCTTCCTTTTCGTAGCTGAGTAGATACGACGCGCACCTGAAAATGGCCAGGCACAAATTTTCTCAACTTAAACGGTCACAAATGGTTTGTAGACAGATCAACTCACTACCAGAAGACCATTTACATACCAGCAAAGTTCGTAGCTCTTTTGTACAACATGGGCATTTGCAACTCGATCAATGACATACAGTGGTGTTTGCGAATAAAAGCCGCCGCTTTCATATTTCAACCTGAGACCATCGTGTATGAGTTTTTGCGACACCACAGAGAATGCTATGCGGGTGATTGTGGAGTGAGTGAATTGACATATGGCAGCTCTACATTTTTACATGTGGCAACTTCACATTGGTAATTAAATGATAATTTATTTAGAACGATTCCCCTGCCAGCTGTTTTTCTCTGTCGACCATCGATTAATCTGAATGCCCTGACACCTCCATGAGTGATTTCTTAGCTTAGATACCTCAGAGACTTCTGTGATGACTGAATGTGGAGTCAATGAATTGACATGTGACAGCGCTACATTTTAAGCTTGGCAAATAGAAATTATACTTTACTTAGAGCGACGCCTTTGCCCGTTGTTTTTCTCTATCGATCATAGATTAATCTGAAGCTCCTGACACCCTCACGAGTGAATCCTTGACTTTGACACCTTAGAGAATGCTATGATGATTGAATGTGGAGTGAAGTAACTGACATGTGACAGCAGTATATTTTTAGCTTGTAAAAATTATTTTGACTGAGTGAATTCTTAGAAAGTTCCTTTACTCTTTCGAACACAGACTATCATGTCAATGAAAAATGGATTTTCATAAAATCTGCAATTAATTTTGTTGATGTCTTGCAGAGGAGCGAAAGACATTAAATTAAAACAACTATACTGGCATAATTCTGAATCGTCATCTGCGCCTCAGCAAATTATGCAGCCGAGGGTAGTCTGTCTACAGAGAGTGAAAAAAATAGTTGCTATGGCATAATTATAATTTATAGATCACACATAATTATATGCAAATTGACAACAAAATCAAACACTTGATGCACAGGGAACATTAACAATTTTACCGTGTGTATATAATGACAAAGTACTGTTTGCATGAAAAAGAGACCTATCGTCATTTATATATAGGTTAATTTTAAACCCATACCTAACCGGTTAATTAATTTAGAACATGTGTTTTTGGCACTTCAATTATACCCTGGGGGAGACAGATACATAAATCTAGTCTGCATGTCCTTTTTACGAAGGAATTGAGAGGTAAAAGTACAAAGACTTTGAATGTCCTCTTGATGTCACTGGATTCTATTTTCCCTAGAGAATGTGCATATAAGCCGTGCTCACAATTGTATTCACATAACAGCCGTTCGCATCGAAGACCAAAAACAACTGAAGTCTATGCTCATCTTGAATGACACGTCAAAGGCCCATTCATTGCTAAAAGCAAGTAAAATATATTCAGCATGAAAAGCTCTTTATGCAAACATCCAAACCACTTCTTGTAATATATTCATAGAACTCTTCAAAATTGCAACAATGAAGTTCCACCGTAACCTTGAATGAAGCATCAAGGCGATTAAAATACAATCTGTACGATAATTCATCAGCCCCCGTGCAGATTTTTTTTACATTACATTACGTTTACATTAAAAGTATGACTCTCGAATGGTCAGGTTGAAAACGTTATTCACTTAGTGACCTAGTACTGTCGCAGAAGTAAGCAGGCACTAAACTTATATGATTCTCAAGGCGCTACCATTCCAAAATCTGCCACAGTTTAGACCAGTGGCACGTTATAATACTTTGCTCATATAAGATGGAGAGGGATTGTGGAGGGAGATAAACTAGAATGTTAAGTGGAGTCGCGTAGTAACATCATTATGGCGATGTCAGTGGCGTCTTTTCAGTAGTGCGCAGTATGATGGTATGGATACTAGAAGAGCGGTAAGTACGGCTGCACGTGCACGTATATCAACCGGTGTAGCGTGGTTATATCATTATGGCGATGTCAAGTACATCTTTGCAGTAATGGGATGGTTTCGATACTAGAAGAACAGAGAGTACGGCTGCATGTGTACGTTTGCCAACAGGTGTAGCGTAGTTATATCATTATGGCGATATTATGAAAGTACATCTTTCAGTAGTGCGTAGTGTGATGGTTTTGATACTAAAAGAGAGGTGAGTATTGTCACATGTACACGCATGTCAACTGGGGTTGCGTACCTATATCGTTATGGAAATATTAATTTTTCTTTTCCACACGAACCGGTTAAATAAAAACAAAATACGAAAATAGGCATTTAAATTATAATTTGTGGGAATGTTGAGATATTAGATAGTAATACTAATTGTTCTCCACAAAGAAACACTTCACACGGGGGCCGAAAAAGTAGAAAAAATAAACTCTCTTTGAATCAATCAGGGATAGACAAGTGGAAATACAGACATTACCTTTTTGTTGGAAAAAATGAATGCAGTCTATGGTTTTAAATCTGATCACAGTGCTAGACTGTTTGCATTTCAAATTAACGAAGGTTGTAAGTGGGACTCAGACTGCTAAAAATTCAAATAGCAATTACTTTATGATAAATCTATTGAGACCCAATAAAAGCTCTCTACGAAATTAAAAGATCAAATCAATACCATGCATTCATACAATATTAATTTATAACATTACTATGAATTCATGTAACATTATTTTATGGCATTACCTTGAATTAACACAACATTCCTTTATAACATTATCATGAATTCATACAATATTGCTTTATAAATATACCATGCAGTCATAAAACATTCCTTCATAACAATGCTATGAAGTCACACAACATTCTTTCTTAACAAAAACGATTGTTTTATCTAGAAATAAAACTGGAGATATTGAAAATTACATTTGTAAAAAACACGCTTAACTGACTAAAACAGTGTTATCTTGAAATCGGTAAAAATAAAAAAATCATAACAACATATGTGACTAAGCGCAGTATTTTTACTAAATCGCTAAAATCTGACTTGTATTTTTGTAATTAGCAGTTTAAAAATCACTTTTTACGATATTTTTAAACTCTTGAGCTTGTTATGACTTGAGCTTGTTATGACATACTATCTTCTTCATCCTACTGTAATAAGTAACGCTTTATCATTGTTGCGCTTCTTTTATTTGAAACGATTTGCCAATATGTATTTTTTAAGATCAATATATCGATTCTTTAATAATTGTTTAATATCTGTAATATCTCTGATGCATTGTTTGTTCAGAAATTTAAAGTTACACTTTATGTTGCATTTTGTTGCGTTTTTGTTTCTGTTTTATTGGTTTGGAATATTGGTCAGTTTTGTCTCCTCATTTATCCTAAAATAGTTTATAACCTTTTGGAAACATTTCAAGAGAGTAAGAAAAATGTTAATAATAATAAAAATTGCTAACTTGGTCTAGCGCTATCCTTTCACACATGAAGTGCTGTGTAAAATTATGTATTGCAATTTACCTACTGCATAATTAGACATGTAAAAGGCTGAAATGAAATAAATCATAGTATATAATTAAATACTGAGAATGAAAAATGTAATCATATGGGAATTATATTGCATGTTGATATAATGAATGATAAAGGACATATATGACGTGTAAACTATAATAAAATTAACAAATTTCCATGAATATTTCAAGCTCAAATAATAGGGTACCTTTCAACATGATATATAATGTTGGCTTAGTTTGATTGTTAAAATATGTTTCCTTTTCACTGTACCATATAAGCACTGTACCATTTCCTAAGGGCACCCAACGACATACAATGTGCATCAGTTTCATGGAAACGGCACCAAATGCATCTTAGCTGAAACATCCAAAATTGAAGAAAAATATGAATTTCTTATTTAAATTGATTAAGTTTGAAATACTGATCACAAAATATTCCATTTCTAACAATTGGCCAAAAGATATAGTGATATGAAGAATTTATAATGGTTCCGTTTCTTTCCACAAAACATATCATTCCAGACAACAATACCTTGCGGGATAGAACGAAATGAGAGAAAACGGGAAGTAGGTGAAGCTTTGAAGCAGTTTTTTTTATTCAATTTATCATATCTCACACGAAGCTGTAAAGCTCTAAATAGACAGCCATGTATTCCATATGCAAAGAAAATTACCAGTCACGTACTAGATAACCTCTCTATATTATAGGCTAAACGTAAGAAATCAAAAGGCGTAATAATACTGAAAAAGTTTTCTGAAGATTTATGTTTTATATTAGTGTGTTTTCCTATTTAGGGGCAAATCGTTTCAAATGCTTTCATTTTATGAGTTTTATGTGCTAAATTATGTCAAAAATCTTAAATCATTAACAAACAGAAAACATTGTAAATGCTAATTCAATGAATATTAAAGACAATTTCGTCGTCTTCTTGTAGACTAAAAACACTCCTTGTCTAATTTGACTCGAGCATCACGAGAAATGTCCATCATGTCAATCATAATTATCATGTTTTAGTTCAGTCAAACATGTTTTCTCCTAAAGCATTTAATGTTTCAAGGGGCAAACATCTAAGGTTTGCCAACGAATACGCAGTCTTGCGTCATAGCTTATGATTTTTGAAACAGCATTGTATGAAGTCTTCGCGCAGTCAACAGATGCTTAATCGAACTCTGCTACATACTTTGCAAAACTTTAATGAGAATTTTGCAATTTAAAGATTATTCGTCTCACTTTGTCTTACTTTGTGAAGCGAACATTTTACAAATCATATGCAAATAAGTGTATCAGTGTGTGCATAATATACAGAAAATTCAAAGCTGTCTACGGAAGAATTTTGATCTGTGAGAGCTTATTTTAACTAAAAGTTGCACATCCATGTCGACAATCTATTTTATTATGTCAGATTGAGTAATGGTTATGTACAGGATCGGGCCAACAACGCAAATCCTTCATGAAAAGAGATGCATGACCATATAGCATTGAGAATAAAGTGCAATAATCGTTGACTGTAACCGGAGAATTAAAGAAGCTGAGAAAAATAATTTTACCGCAAGTTCCTGCAATTTGTGATCAAGTATTCTACCCTCTTATCAGCGAAATTACTTTCTAATTAATGTATTCAGTACCTAGTTAAAGTCATATGCTACTGTAGCCACAAGATCCACACACAATACGGGTGATATAGTGGTTCATGCAACCACGTGTTAAGCAGTTTGGTTTGAATTGCTTTACGCTTTTTGGTCATAACATTGCAATCACAGAGAAGAGCAAAAAGTATTTGAGGAAAAAGGTATGCACTAATGATCCCAAATGATATATATATATATATATATATATATATATATATATATATATATATATATATATATATATATATGTGTGTGTGTGTGTGTGTGTGTGTGTTACAGCGAATCTGTAAAATTTCAGCGAATCTGTAGATTCGCTGACTCACTTAGCGAATCTATAGATTCGCTGGTTTTTGAACTTAAAAATTATACAGATTCGCTGAAATTGCCTGACCAGTCATCTTTACGGACATGATTACTTGTGTTGGGTGATATTTGAAATTTATTTGCTTTTATGTGACTTCTTTACTCCAGAGGTATTTTACACACTTTTTCTCGTTTTCTTTTCTTTTTTTTTTTTTGGGGGGGGGGGGGATGTGATATATTGCAGTCGGACCATTAAAATTACACATATTTTTATTTAACTAGCTTCAAAATGCATTGTTGAAATGCGAACTTCTCGTTTCAAATGAAAAACAACATTGGAAAGAGTTCGAAAATATTTGCTATCAATATTTACAAATGCTTAACTTAAGTTTCTCTCTTTGTGTTATCGTCTTTCATAAAAGTGATCACAGCAAATAATAATACTATTGTTTCTAAATAAATTGCAATCATTACTCTCGTTCTGGGCGTCAAATTGCTATTTGCCAAATTGCAATTATTTTTCTGTGAGTGCAACACAAAACTCTCTTCACCTCCGGATGATATAAATTGCAATTGAATTACGGTAAGCTTATCCAATCAGTGTAACTTTTTGATGCTCCGCATACTCATAGTTTAATTTAACAGATACTGATAGATGTTCCGGTGTTGAAAGCATACAATTGCTGTATTTTCATCACATGACCAAAAAACCTCAGCTACTTGAAATGAGTTAACAGCAATGGAAATAGAGAATGAAGCCCGATTTTAATATATTTCCTTCACACAAACCAAGAAAAAGGTGTGTAAAATACATATCTAGACTAACGTAATCACTCAAACGCAATTAAATGTAAAATATTAGCGAAAACAAGTGATCATGCCGGTAAAGATGGCCGATCAGGCAATTTCAGCGAATCTGTTTAATTTTTTAGGTGGTTTTTATATTCGCTGGTTATAGATTCGCTGGTTTTACAAATTCGCTGTAACACACACACACACACACACACACACACACACATACAAATATATATATATATATATATATATATATATATATATATATCTGTGTGTGTATGTATATACATATGTAGGCCGTCAAAGTACTCCCACATTCTAACACCCTGCTACGAGCACAGGGGGTACTCACTAACAAATCCCGAACTCATGTGCTCTCGACAATTGCATTTTGTAGTCTTTCAATAGCTTTGTCAAAATACTGGTCCAAAAAGAAAACGTTCCTGGTTTGCATAAGGGTGGTTGCATAAAGATCACCAAGGTACGCTTGTTTCCTAAAAGTGTACATGTGTCCATCAGTGGCTGTGGTAAACGCGCATTACGTAAAGCCGCTGAACCACTAATTACGTAATAGGCCTGAAACATCACCCATGAAGCCATTTACCTATTTACAAACAAAATAATTTGGTGAGGGGCCTTTGAATTTAACAACGCAAAAGGTGCGGAGGCTGAACTCAGAGACGATTATTTCCAAATATGGCTCTCTATTTATCACCCAAAAGGACAGAAGGTAGGAATCTCAATTTTTTGGCTTTTCTTTGTTTAGAATTATATTTTATTACACTGAAAGTTATTATTCTGTTGATTTCACAAAAACTCAAAATACCGCATGCTAAACCTGTTCGAACTTTTGCAAAATAAAATAAAAGGTCTGAAATGATTTCTGTGATATAGGCCCCCTAGTTTACCATTTTAAACACAGTACTTTATTGAAACAAGGAAAAAAGCAGCATTATCCTGTAAATTGAACGCTAACATTACAGTGTCGTTAATATTGAATCTCGAGTATGAATAATTATTGAAAATTTTAAGTGGTAATTTGCATTAATTTGCAAAGTAAACATGTAATTTATTTAGTTTAGAATACTTATAATAACAATGATCAATTATATTTTGGCTCAAGGTCAGGTTCTCATTCACTCATAAATAGCAATTATTTATGAAATATGTACACTATATTTGCATTTTGAAATAGCATTTGTGATAATTATTATACATTGATTCTAATGGTGACACCTGCTATAGTCTGTAGTGTCACACATACAAATTTCATTTTATGTTACAGCCTGCACCCAGTGCTATAAACCATAATAAATAAAACTGATGTGTTATGAAATAAACACAACTGTTTCACACTGTCATCACAATCTTCTTAACAAAGACTCACTGGCAATTTTAATAGCCATGCATTGGACTTTGAGCTAAGAGAGTGTTATTTGTTGCTGCAGTGTTAAGCTCTTTGGTCTGGGCTTGAAAACATACACAGTAAAACCTCCATCAAGACAAACCTGTATAATTCCGACAACTCTTTAATCCGGACAGATTTTTTTTCAATCTCTTTTAATTTCTCACTGGTTGCTGTATAATTACCTGGCATACCTGGAAAATTTGGACACTTCCCAATTCGGGACACCGAGCAACATTTGCCAGTCCCAACTGCCGAAGCAAACATGAATCACGGAACGCAGGCCACGTCCATGGGGTTATATAAGGGCTTCATATTGTATCTATAAATTAAAAGGAAAATTCGATGAATAAAAGCTTATTGAAAAATGGCGTACAAAAAAGAAAAGGAACGATTTGAGTCTTGGTAACAAAGTGAAATTTATTAAAGCAAGCACAGTAAAAACCATCAGAAAATTACCTGATGAGTTCGATCCCGGTAAAAGTTTCTGACATTTTGAAAAAGAAAGATATTTTGCTCAAGGAGTACGACGAGTGCTAAATTTTCAAGGGCATTCCCCCATATTACTGAATTACTGTTCTTAGTGAAGGGCAAGTTTGATCAAATAAATTCAGAGTTAGTAAAGAAGCAAATCTCTATCCCTCAATATTTCACCAAGAAATAATTTGTTCAATTTTGAGTGTGAAATTATATTTTTTTTTGCTAGTGAACGCAAAAGAATACATGGAGTATGAATAGACAGTGGTTGTTTTATTTATCGGGAAAATCAGGCCATTATAGTGGACCTTGAGTAATCCGGTTTGCCAGTCCCAACGTTGTCCGGATTAACCAGGTTTTACTCTACTATGTGGAGTACCGAAGGCTAGAAGAGTTGTTCTTGTTTTACTTTAGCATCATGCAAACGCCTTGCCCTTGTGATATCATGTACGGAACTGAGCGGGCTCGAAAATACAAGAATAGGAAAAGCACCTAAGAATTTAGAGTTGAAATCATGCATTAAAACCAACCAGAAATAAAAGCATAAGAAATGACGCCTTTGTGACGTCATATATAAAATTAGCTCTCTAATTTTTTTTCTGACAAAAAGTGTTTCCTCATCCTATGGTTCATTTTATGTGTTAGAAATTTCATTGTTCTAACACTAGAAGGTTTGGAGGAGATGCGTGGAAAAGGAAAATGACAGGGAAAACAAAAAAGGGAAAATGAAACTTTACCAACCCTTACTAAGGCAATAATTCCATGGTTTAAAATACTATTTATTACTGAGTAAAAAAAATGTGTTATGCCTTTTTGTACCAAATATGGTGCAAATCATTTGTGTAAATTTAGAAAACTGATTTAATCGTTAGTGTCTTTTGGTGGTAAATATCCATTTACGCATTGGTAATGAATATTTTGTATATTTATGAATTGTAATGAGATAAATTACCGAATCATTATTATTAATGTCTTAATTTTACATATCAATCATGCATTTAATGCATTTTAAAAGTTTCCCTTTCCATAATAAGTTTTCTTTGTACGTTCCATAATGTGAATCTAAAATAGTTCAATGTGAGGGAAAAACTACGCTATTCAAAGAATTTCCTACTTCTGTGAGCTTATATAAGTATGCAGATGTCTTCAGAATCACATGGTCTCTACATACACATGGTTTTCGCTAAAATAACTTCAAATATCGAAGGATTACTATATATTTCTCAAGTAAGTATTCAGTGTTCAGATTTGCTACATTGTCAATGCGAAAATAACTTAAAATACCACAGGAGTTTTTATATATTTCAAGCAAGCAAATAATGATTTGTCTATATTTTCCAAGTGTTAAGTTAATCTATATTTACTGAGATAAAATAATATCACTGCTGATGCTCTATTTCATAATTATATGAAATAGTTGTGTGGCAAAATGTTCACAAAAGTGCCCTAAAATGTATCTATACAAGAAGTAATATACATTTCACATATTTACATATTTACGTGGAACTAAGATTATTCAAGAGGAAGAATCCCTTTTGTGTAATATCTATTTTAAAAAATAAGTTACTGAACTTGTTTTTTATGTTACAAACAGACATCTCTAAACGCATATAAACGAAATTTTTATATCAAATGATTTGATTTGTTAGAAGAGTCCAAACACTATGATGAAATGATTCAGTTAACTTGTCTCTTTCAGTTGAATGATTGTTCTTTCAAACGAAACCATTGTGTGTGTCACTCATCTAGCAGCCAACGATGCTGCTACACTTGTGTTTACTTTCGTTAAATCTTTAAAACGGTGAACAGCAAATTAAAATAAGGAATAAATTTGATGCATGATGCGGTGATCTATAACTGAACGGTGATCTATAACTGATCTATAACCGAATGGTGGTCTATAACTGAACAGTACTCTATAACTGGACGGTGAACTATAACTAAATGCTGATGTAAAGCTGAACAGTGATCTATAACTGAACTGTGCTAATCCGTATAGAAATACTTAAATTATAATGAAATGAATAGAATAATGTTTAAATTTCAAATTGTAACAACCCTTACTAATGTGTAAAAATAGCATATTTTAACTTCAGCTTGTTAATATATTTAGTTCTGTGCTTGTTGGTACCTTGCTTACATTAATCAAGGTTCGGGCGGAAAGACAATGAAGCTACTTCTAGCAGTGTGCGTTCTTGTTGTCCCTTTAGCTGTTTGCTATGAATCAGAGGATAGTTCAAACGACAGCAACGGATATAGCGACAGTTATGCTTGTACCTGCAGACTTGGTATGATCCCTAAGAATCTAAACCACCTAACTATAATAAATTGCATGAGAAGTAGGCAATACATTCTAAGCAAAAGAGTCAAAGCATTGAATTTTCTATTAATATAAATGAAAAAATACGTAATAATATGTAACATTTCAGAAAGTGTCTGCATAGCAATATTTCGTTTAGGTACGAAAGAAAGCTTCAAGCGAGGGCTCGATGAGACAAACACCAAATTAACAGCGGCGTTCAATGCTTCCAAAGTTGCCACATTTACCTCTTTCTTTACGGATGACGCCCAGGTTCTGGCCCCTGGTGAATCGCTCATTACTGGACAGCAAGGTTTGACACTTGATTTTAAAGTCCAGTTTGAAAATAGTTGGAAGATGCGTTCAGAAGACTAGTCTATAAATGTTATAACGACATGTTTATCGGTACAAGGTAATAAGGTTTAAATTATCAAATGGTATTTTTGAAATTACTGGCATGAGCATTTCACACATTAAAAAGGGATAGTTTTGTCTTTTGCACTTGCGGTTGTAAACTCAATGAAAATATGCGCTTGTGTTATACTATGCTATGTGTCTATCGGAAATAGGTGTCGCAAACTTCTTCCTCCAAGGACCGGGTTTCGAGAGATTCGAGCTCAACTCTTTGCAACAGTGGGGTCCGATGTGCAACAATTATGGTGAAATGTTTGGCGTTGAAAGAGGAACGGCCAAATTCCTCAGTGCTGACGGTGTTGTACAATTAGCGAACAAGTATGATTATATTCTATTCTTTCACAGTTATGCTATAAATATTAAATATTAATCTACAATAAGACCCTAGACTCAATTAGGATTTAAACACCATTCAAATGCTTATCAGTATGTAAAAGTCTAAGATATTTAGGAAATGTTCTTGAATATCATAAATAGCTATTACGCGAGAAACAACACGATTTCTTACTTTCTAAAAGAGATGGTTAGGGCTTATCATCTCCAGCCGGAATAGAACCCGGGACATTGGGATTACCATACGAACCCTCTAACAACTGAGCTGACCGCGACCCAAAATTACTTATTGACAATGCACTACATGTTGTATTATATATTGTTTCCTTTACGTTTTAGATTTGTAACCTTTCGGAAGCTGGTTGACAATGAGTGGAAAGTAAAGCTGGTGATTTTTAACATACCTGATGAAGTTGATCAAACTAAATGACATTACAGCAGTTGTTGGTTCTTGATATTAAGGCTAACATAAATACTAATAGACTGATGCGATTTTGTGAAGAATAAAGCGTAACAGGTCTCTCAACTTTAATTCATTTGCCAATATAAATGGGCACACAAACAGCTAACACTTTTTCTAATCAATACCATAATAAGGTGCTCTTATAGTAACTTTTTTTCTGATGGATTGCAAATTTGTTATGAAAGGTTTTCTGTAATTTCAAAATAAAATTATGTACCTACTGAATAACACAATGTGTTTTTCATTCATAGAAACAATATTTATATCATCTCCACACAGATATGAGTGTGTATTTTATTAGATTTTTTCTCCCACTACATATCGCACTCTGTTCATAGATAGTTTTAGGCATTTCTAGTTTTAGGCATTTCTAGGATAAACTTAGAGACGATTGATTTTTTTAAATTGATTACATTACGTAAAACATAACATTCCACACACACATAATAAACTTACCAAATGAAAAAGAAGCCACCCTCTGTAAGGATTAAAATAAATAAGTTTCTTTGCTTGAAGGAAATGCTATGTAAAATGAAGCTAATTAGAAATTCATTAGAAACTTTGTTCTTTACATTGCTGTTTTATTTTTGTTGCGTAGCTCAAAGTACTAATTTTTCAATTAAAAATGACCACAAGCAGGAAACAGTAATATTTCCATGCAACCTTTCATAACACGTGATACACGCAGTTAAAAAGGTAGCACAACATAACCACCCCTTCGACATAGAAAGTTCTTTTCTTGAACCGAATGCTTCCCAGATGTATCTCACAGGAAATAAATATTTTGTAAAATCTATCATAAAAAGATCACTTTGTTATTTTCAAATCTTGTATATTTTTGTTGCATTGCTCAAAGTAATATTTTGCCAATTCAAAATGACGAAAAGTACAACACATAGCATAGAGCAACCATATAAGATGAGTTGATATCAACCTCACTCCTCTCCCACAGTTTGTGACACAGGTGACACATACCTAATAACCCGCAGCTCAAGCAGCTCTGCTCTTGTTTCGTGTGTCACTAGGAAATAATTAGCAACTCATTCTCTATGGTTGTTTAAAGGCTGAGGTTCTACTTCAATAACTCGTCCTTTTCTATCTATAGTTACGTTGAGAGAAGTAAGTTAAGAAAATTAGTGCGGTGGATCATCATTCGGAAGCTTTTTTGTCCCTATACTAATTTGCAAGTCGCGATTAAACTATCACAGATTAAAATTTATGGTTTTGACCACCTGATTCGTGAGTGATGCATTCTTCCATGTTCGGAGTTATGATTTTCCTGGGTCATCATGGGTGAAGTAGAATTCAGAACCATGCCTGAGCCGACCAGAGTGACAGCCTTAGGCGATCAGAGCACCACCAGAGCCAATTGGAGCTGAAAAAGTGATACCTGACCGACTGCAACTGCACCGGAGCCAATTACAACGCAATCAGGGCCTACATTTATACGTAAGCGTGCCAGTCTAGCATCGCCTACCTCAGCTATCGCAGAACCGACCACAGATGGGCTGATTTATCTGGGACGATAAATTGCATGTTCAACCACCGGAAGCCATCTCAGGCTCAACTGTAGTAAGCTTTGCAAATGGTTAATAAACAATGCGCAATAAACACTGCTTATACCAATGGAACTTGTTGTCAACTGTTAGACATTGGCTTGGCGATTTACTAAGGGGAAAAAGAGAGCATAGAATTTTAACTAATGATACATTACAACGCTTTGACTAATTTGAGCCCCTTATGTTTAACCATTTTTGTTTCTATTGTATGTCATATCACTCGAATTTATAGATATATCTGTCACTGCTACACCAATAGGCTTGGATTTTGAATGACTGAGATTTATTATGAGATTTTCTTTTGGGGTGTAATACATGCCACCACCGTAACAATGTACACAAGGAGCAATATATAGATTACACCGGTCACAATATGCAGACCACAAAGGGCACGATAGACCGACTACCAACAGCATCACGTACAGATAACCTTTGCTGAATTATAAATAACAATACATAAATCGCAGCCGCCATAATGTGAAGACAACCCAGCCATTATACATACATCAGCTCGACACAATCTACAGACCACACTGGTCAAAAATATTAACACCACCCCATGCAACAATATATAGAACGATCATGATATACAGACCACCCGGTCACAATATACAGATTAGCTTTGTTATAATATACAGACCACCCCTTGCGATATACAGTAAAATCCCGGATATGGACACCTCTATTATGGACACCCCTGAATTATGGACAGCATTTTTCAGTCAGTTTTAAAACGCCATAGAGTTCTGTTATATCTAGAACCCTCTAATGTGGACACCCCTCTTTTCAGAATTAGGGCCACTCTTTTTATCCCGTAAGTACGGTTACACATTTAAAACAGCCTCTCTATTGTGAACAGTCAAATTGCTGTCCATATTTTGAACGTTATGTAAACAACCCCTATCAGCTTGTTACTCGGTAGTGTTTGATTTTTCGCTATTTTCATCTGTGGGTGTATATTATATTGACCATGCATGTAAAGACAATAGGGTTTTTTACAAAAGATGTGTGCTTAAGAGAGAAGCTTGATACTACTAAACCCCATTGACATGTGCTCCGTATTTTAAAGTGCGTGTAAAGGAACACGTAATTTGTTGTCTTTTTACTCAGTTGAGATGTTATACAAGGTGTTAAGTCTGAATATCGATGGCATGAAGAGAAAACGGAACGAACTTTCGCCATCTGATAAAGTTAAAATAATCAAAGCTAGTGATGGAAAAAGTGTTAGAAAAATAGCCAAAGAATTTAGGAGTTAGGGACAAATTGTAAACAAAACAAATCTTACCCAGGATAAATCGTACCCGGGTCAAATCGTACCCAAACAATTCGTACCAACTACTCCGAATAAACAATACCTGTTGAAGAAATGAACGAAAATAAAATATTAATTACATCTTGCGTATTTATTTCTGTTTGTTCTGGTCTACATTCTACATTAAGCAATAAATATACCATGCAACCATGCAAAGACAAACGGACTACATCAGATGCAAATTGTCCAATCACAATAACATAGTTTGTTCAACTCTTTTTGGCCAGCCTGAATTCAGTTTGAGTCATCCCAGAGGAGCATGTTCTGCGCTGCAGATTTTCACATTTGGTACATCGCAGCACTTGCTGTTTTGAGCGAGTATCCTGTCTTCAGTGCTGACATATTTTTTCATACATTTTTATCCTTTTCTGCTTGTAAGTTGCATAATTCCACATGAAATCCTTATTTATGGTAAACGTGACTATTAATGAAAACGACAATGAAATCGGCTAATTTGTACTTTAACGGTGACGTACTCTAGATTGACTACTGACTAACGAAAATCCTTAAAATATTCCGGCTAGCCAATAACTTTGATTTAAATTGTTCAGCCTGTGCTATTTAGTCAACACGGTTTTATAAGATTGCAAATGGCAATTGCAATTACATTCAGGGCCTGTTTACAAACGCAATTACTTTAACGTGCAATTGAACTTTACATGAAAGAGGTCACAGGTGAATGATTGACTTTAATTGATTAAGTTACAGAGTTTCGGATAGTGACACATCCAAATAAAAAGCCTTTTGGTTGAACAAAACGAATGTCTTTCATATTCAATTTGGTTTCTGTGCATCTCCAGTAATAACTCATTACATACACACAAAACACCAAATCAACAGCTTGACTCAGTTTCAGTTGGCAATAAAGTGATCCCTGGCAAATCTGTCGTGTCCGTCACGTAGGGGTCATGATTGACAATGGGTTAATTATGTCAGCTCATGTAGCCCATGTCCAATGCGTATTCTATTCCAACAAGAGAGTACTCAGATCCATTCCCAATTACTTGAATATAAATTCTACACAGACAGCAGTTTAAGTTTGTGTATATCACACTTGAATTATTGTAAGAGCACGTTATTTGGCATTCACGAATACCTTACAGATAAGCTTCAGTTTATTCAAAACGCGACTGCACGCCTAATATTCGACTTGAGGAAAGTCGGTCATGTGAATGAAGCTCTTCAGAAATTACAATGGCTATCAAGACGTTATCGTGTTCAGTACAAAATTGTTGTGATCGTCTTTAAAGCCCTTAATTGAAACGGTCCCAAGTACCTTCGAGAACTTTGACAAATTTGCCAAAAAAAACAAAAAAAAAAAAACAAGAAAACTTCATTTCAACTAAAAAATTTCTCTTACTGGTGCCCAAGACAAGCTTTAAAATGCTGCTGATCGACCATTCGCTTTTGCAGCGCCTACCACATGTAACAAGTTGTCCGATGAGTTGCAAAATACATGTATTTAATAACCCCTTCTTGGATTCTACATCATTCAAGTTTTGGGATTGTTGGGGTTATCAGACTAGAAATAAAACTTTCTTCTTGCTTTTGGAATTTCGGTTTAATTTCCAATAGCGTATACTGTAATTCTATCAGAAAGATCACTCTTTCGCAGAATGATTGTTCCATTTTGTACAAACAAATGACTGGTAACATGTAGACATCGATTTGACTAATTAGGACACATTTGTCAATCCCGACTTTTTCCGAATTAACCAGTTTTTACTGTATATTTCTCCGTCTCGTCTCTCTGCTTAATTTTATGAAGCACGCACTGCTAGGTCAAACAAAAAATAAAGAAAGATTCATCGCAAATCCTTCATCAGCTTCATGCTGGCTTATGCCCCATGACGGCTCTGTTAATTCAGACACTGATATTATTGCTCATATATTTCTAATATAGACATTCATATTTTGCTCGGATAACAGAACAATACGACTTCTCTATTTATGGAATCTTGCTTTTCGTAAATAGCCAGTAGACAGATCAACTCACTATCATAAGACCAGATATATGACCGATTTGCAACTCAATTAATGACACACAGGGGTGTTTGCGAATTAAAGCCGCCACTTTCATATTTCAACCTGAGACCATCGTGTATGAGTTTTTGCGACAACACAGCGAATGCTATGTAGTTGATTGTGGGGTGAGTGAATTTACATATGGCAGCTCTACATTTTTACATGTGGCAACTTTACATTGGTAAATATAAATGATGATTTATTTAGAACGATTCCCCTGCCAGCTGTTTTTCTCTGTCGACCATCGATTAATCTGAATGCCCTGACACCTCCATGAGTGATTTCTTATCTTAGACACCTCAGAGACTTCTGTGATGACTGAATGTGGAGTCAATAAATTGACATGTGACAGCGCTACATTTTAAGCTTGGTAAATAGAAATTATTGTTTGATTGAGTGATTCCTTAGCCTGTTCCATTTCTCTTTCGATCACAGACTAATATGTTAATGAAAAACAAGGATTTTCTTTAAAACTGGAAATAATTGTGTTGATGTCTTACAGAGGAGTGACAGGCATTAGATAAAAACAACTATAATAGCACCATTGTGAAACGTCAACTGCACCTCAGCAAATTATGCAGCCGACGGTAATCTTTATATAAAAAATGGTGATTGTTGTGGCATAATTATAGCTTATAGATCACATACTACACAATAATATGCAAATTCACAACAAAATCAGCCAACACTTGATGCACAGAACACAAAAACGGAAGGCTATCCGGATTATGAAGGACAAAGGCCTATTCATTGATTTAAATGATCATAAAAGCAAGCAAAATATATTTAGCATGAAAAGCTCTTTATTTAAACATAAAAAAAAACAAAGTCATGGAATATATTCACAGACCTCTTCAAAATTATATAGTCAAAGTTCCGCCGTAATCTTGAAAAAAAACTCATCAAGGTAATTAAAATACAATCGGACTGATAACTCATCCCCATCACTGCAGGTTTTGTCTGAATTATGTTCACATTAAAAGTAGGACGCTCGAACGGTCAGGTTGTAAATGTTACTCACTTCGCGACTAGCGATGTGGGAGAAATAAACAGACACTTAACTAATTCTCAAATAAAAAGATACGCTCCCATTGCAAAATCTGCCCCTCTTCAGACCAGCGGCACGCTTTCCTATCTCGCTCATATAAGATGGGTGGAGAGGACGGAGGGGTTGTGGAGGGAGAGAAGATACAATTTGACGAATGGCTAAAACAATATAGGAACAGAAGAACTGGGGTTGCGTAGTCAAATCATTATGGCGATGTCAAGTACTTCTTTTAGTAGTGCGCAGTGTGATGGTTTCTACACTAGAAGAGCGGTGCACGTATGTCAGCCGTGGTAGCGTAAATATATGATTATGGTGATGTCAAATACATCTTTCCATAGTGCGCAATGTGGTGGTTTCGATACTAGAAAAGCGGTGAGTACGGCTGCATGTGCACGTATGTCAACCGCGGTAGCGTAGTAATATCGTTAGGGAGATGTCAAGTACAGAATGAGCATGACTGCGCATTTAACCAGTTATATTAACTTTTCCTTTCCACACGCACCGGCAATCATTAAATAAAATAAAAATTTATTAGCACCTAACTTGGAATATCTGCAAGAGGCAGGTTACTTTTATGCGATACGAAAATGCGAAATTAAGTTATTATTTGAGGGAATGTTAAAGTATTAGATAGTAATGCTGATTGTTCTCCACAAAGAAACACACTTCATGTGGGGCCGAAAAGGTAAAGAGAATAAACCCTTTTTTAATCAGCCAAGGACAGACTAGTGGCTAATGTAGACATAAAAATGAATACAGTGCTAGAGTGTTAACATTTCAGATTAACTGTTGAAACTGCAATTTGCAAATACTTGGTGATAACTCTACTGACACCAAATAAAAGTTCTCAGTACGAAATTAAAAGATCAAATCAATACCAAGAGTTGATACAACATTCCTTTGTAACAATACCATGCTGTCATAAAACTTTCCTTTATAACAATGCCATGAATTCATAAAAGGTTCCCTTATAATAATACTATGAAGTCATACAACATTCCTTTATAACAAAAAGACGATAACTTTATCTAGAAATAAAGCTAGAGATATTGACAATGACAGTTGAAAAAAAAACAAAATCAAAAACGCTAAACTGACTAAAACAGTGTTATCTTGAAATGGGCGAAAAAGTATATTAACATCTATCACCAATTAGTAGTTAATCGCAGTATTTTTATAATTCGGCAAAGTTTGACGTGTATTTTTAAATTAGCAGCACAAACATAAATTTTAACGACTTTTTTAAATTGTTGAACTTATTATCATTTATAAATGATGGTAACCCATACCTATTCATTTATCCATCATCGGTCAAAGAAAAAATACACTATCAAAACACACTATCTACTTCGTCCCCCTGTAATAAGTGATGCTTTATCATTGTCAAGTCTATTTTATTTGAAAAGGTTTGTCAATCTGTAGTATTTAAATTTATCAATTTATCAATTCTTTAATTATTCAGTTTTATATTTGTAATACCCTAATGTATTGTTTGTTCAGCAATTTGCAGTTACACTTTATGTTCGCGTTTCTGTTGTTCTTTCATTGGTTTAGCATATTGGCTATTTTTTCTCCTCTTATTTATCCTAAAACAGTTTATAAACTTTTGGAAACATTTTATGAGAGTAAGAAAAATGTTAATAACAGCCATTGCTAACTTGATCTAGTGCCATCCTTTCACATACTGAGTCAGGTAATGGTGTGAAAATGATGTATTGCTATTTCATTACTGCATAATCGACAAGTAAATGGCTGAAACGAAATAAATCATAGTCTAAATATTAAGTGCAATCATATGGGAATTATATTTCATGATGAAACAAACATATTAAGTGTCACAAAATAATTAACTTTCCATGAATATTTAGAGCTAGAATAATAGGGTACCCTTCAACATGATATATGGTGCTGGTTTGGTTTGATTGTTAAAATATGTCACCTTTTTATTATACCATATCAGCATTGCATTTCAGAAGAACGCCCATCGACATACACTGTGGTTCAGTTGCATGGAAATGACATCAAATGCACCTTAGCTGAAACATTTAAAATTGAAGAAAAATCTGATTTTCTAATCAGAAATCATTCAGTTTGCAGTATTGATCACAAAATTTTGCATTTTTTTCGCAATTGTCCAAAAGATATATTAGGAATTTATAAGTAATATAAGGAATTTATAATGGAATTTATAATGTTTCCTATTACAAAATATAAACATCCCTTCCAGATAAGTTCACCTTGTGGGATAGAACGAAATATGCGAAAACGGGAGGTAGGGTAAAACTTTGAAGACGTTATGATTTTACAATTTATCATACCTTACACGAAGCTTTTAAGTTTTAAATAGACAGTCACATGCTCCATATACTACAAAAATTCCCAGTCATGTACTCGACTGAGTGAAATAGGCAGTTATCATTTTTTGCCAGAAAGCATTTAATGTATCAGTTGGCAAATGTCTAAAGTGTGTAAATGAATACTTAGTCTTGCGACATATTTCAAGAGTTGGAATAGCATTATACGATATCTCCATCCAATGAATAGTAAATAGAGGTTTTATCGAACCTGAATGTAAAACGTTAACGAGCAAATAAAACATTTTACGATATAAATATTATTTCCCTTTATCTTACTTCCTGATGCGAACGTCTCGTAAACGATATGCAAAATAGTTTATCGGGGAATGCATAATATACAAAAAATCGAAATAGCAAAGCTGTTAAGGAATTTGGATCTGTGAGGACTTGTGCTAACTAAAAGTTATACACGAATGTCTACAATCTATCCCATTACGTTATGTCAGAAAGATTAATGATTTTTTACACTTTTTAGGATGATGAATTTACCCATTAACATATTTTGATATTTTCCATACATGTTCTACCACTAACAGTGCTTTCGTAGTACGCAGAATTTGCTGTGTGTTCTCAAATTGGATGTGATGACCTGAAATGGCACGTGATCACCTGAAACGGCATGTGAGGACCAGAAACAGGTGCCGAGAGTATTTAGCTCTACTTTCCAGAGATGCAATATAGTTTATTCCCATTTACAAACTTTGTTTGCATCTTGGTATAAGATTACAGTTTTTTAGAAGTTTTTGTCAGTTTGTTCCTTTTCCCCCTCTTTTTTTTTTTTGTTTGAATGGCTTGTAGAAAACTCCTGCAGCATTTAACAGAGGAAGGCGAAATTTGGCACACGCATAGAGGATCACGAGATCACGTGAATCGGGCAAGGTCAACGTGAATTGAGGTTAAAGTTATTTTTTACATAAAATGGCTTCTAGAAAACTCTTCCTAAGGTTTGAGTCAGCGGAGCTTTAGATATGCTAGACAGATAGAAAATCACCAGGCCTCGCTTAAACTGCAAATATTTTTGATCTTGACTTCAAGGTCGACGTGAGGTAAAAATATTTTTTCTAAACGCCTATCAATCACGAAAAGTGGCCATAATCCAAAAATGGCCAAAATCCCAGTATGAATATATAAGATATCTTCTATCCGGAATCTTGACCTTTAGCGTCAAAGTCAAAGGTCACATGATTTCATATACCGTCAACGATAGGTAGACTGAACTCGATAACGGTTTGAGACAGAGAGATTTTGAGCTTATTTTCGACACTTTGGCCTGAAGCAACGTTGCATAAACGTGACCTTCTCAGTCGCGGTCAAAGTCAGAAATCGAAATTTGACAATTATCTCGAATACGGTAAGCTCATTTTCCACCATTTTGACCTCAACAACGTTACATAATATGTACCTCGGTAACCTTGAACTTTTTGTCACGGTCAAGTTCAAGAAACTTGGCTATTAACTCGAAAATGGTTAGATACAAAGCGATTTTGAGCTCACTCACGACCCTTTGGGCCAAAACAAAGTTACATAAGAGGTACATCTGTGACCCGGAACTCCCCGGTCACGATCAAGGTCAAATGCCGTAAGCTGACAACTATCTCGAAAATGGCTAGAGATAGAGAGCTTTTTCCGACCCTTTAGGCCTCAACAATGTAACATAAGAAGTACCACGTTGGCCTTGACCTACCCATTCAAGGTGAAGGTCAAAATCCAGAAATTGACTATTATTTCAAAAACGGTTAGAAATAAACAGCTCATTTTCCCACCTGTGGCCCTAAACAATGACATAAGACAGATAATTCAATGACTCTGAAATTCCCTCTCACAGTGCGGGTGATAAACAGGAATCTGACTATTGTTTCTAAAACGGTTAGAGACAGAGAGCTCATTTTCGACTCGTTCAGGGTAAAAAATTGCAAGTTGACTATTATCTTGAAAACGGTAAGAAATAGAACGATTTTGAGCTCATATTCGACCTTTGTGCCTAACAATATTACATTAATGATAAATCGCTGACCTTGACCTTCTCGGTCATGGTCAAGGTGAAAAAAATACAGAAAGATGGCCATTATCTATTACTTTGAATGTGAGAACAGTTAGCTACAGAGCGACTTTGAGCTCATTTGCGATGCTGTGGGCCTCAGCAACGTTACATAAGATGTAACTCGGTGGTCTTTACCTTCTTGGTCACGGTCAGTTTAAAGACCGGAAGTTGGCTGTTATCTGGAAAGTTGTTAGATATAGAGAGCATTGAACCTAAACAATGTTAAATAAGGGGTGCCTCGGTGACCCTGACCTTCTAGGGCACAGTCAAAGTATATAAAGCGGAAATTGACTGTTATTTCTACAATGGTTACAGATGAAGTGAGTTTGAGCTCATTTTTGACCATTTGGTCAAAAAGAACGTCATATAAGTACTTCGATGACTTTGACCTTCTCGGACACGGTCAAGATCAAAAACTGTAAGTTCACTATTGGAGAACTCATTTTCGACCCTTTGTGTCTAAATAATGTTACATGAGAAATTCGCTATTGACCTTGATCTTCTCGGTCACAGTTAAGGTAAACAAAAAGGAAATTGACAGTTATCTCAAAAACGGCTCGGCATAGAGAGTTCATTTTCAAACCTTTGCACCTAAAAGATGTTGCATAAGATGTACATCGCCGACCTTGACCTCCTCGGTAACGGTCTAGGCCAAAACAGGAAGTTGACCATTATGTCGATAAAGGTTAGAGATAGAGAATTAATTTGCGACCTTTTGGGCCTCAACCACGTTACATAACGGGTTCCTCGGTCACTCGGACCGTCTTCTCATGATCAAGATCAAAAACCTGAAGTTGACTATTATGCATAAGATGTACATCGCCGACCTTGACCTCCTCGGTAACGGTCTAGGCCAAAACAGGAAGTTGACCATTATGTCGATAAAGGTTAGAGATAGAGAATTAATTTGCGACCTTTTGGGCCTCAACCACGTTACATAACGGGTTCCTCGGTCACTCGGACCGTCTTCTCATGATCAAGATCAAAAACCTGAAGTTGACTATTATCTCGGAAACGGTTAGAAATTTTGAACTCATTTTCGACAGTTCGGGCCTGAAACATGTCGCATGAGCGGTACCGGTAAAGGTAAAGAACCTTAAGGTGACTGTTATCTCTAAACGGTTAGCTATTTTGCTCCCATTGATGTGATACCTGATGGAAACTTTGCAGAATAAAACAAAAGGGTCTACAGAGGTCTGAAATGCTTTCTATGGTATTGGAGGCCCCAACTTTCGAATTTTAAACACAGTACTTTATTAATACAAGCATACTAAGTAACATTATCCTGTAAATGAACGCTAACATTAACGTTAACATTGCGTATCTCGCCTACGAATATAAAATGGTAATTTGCATTAATTTGCAAAGCAAACATGTAATTTGTTTAGTCGAGAATGATAAATTATATTTTGATTAAGGTTCGGTTCTCAGGCAGTCATAAATAACAATTATTCATGAAACATGCACATTACATTTGCATTATAAAATTGTGTTTGTGATAACAAAGCAAAAACCAGACCGAATTCGTTACAGAATACCGAAATTTGCATTTAATTGGCAGAGCAAAATGTCTATCATGGAGGTCAAATTTAATTTTAAACTGAATTTTTGTCTTCTCTTATGTTATAGAGTAAACATAACTATTTTACACTGTCGGTCAAATCTTCTCAAGGAAGATTCACCGACAAACAAAGCAGCCATGCATTGTACTTTAAGCTAATCGAGTGTTTTCTAACACTTTACAGTCACTTACTTGGTCAAGGCTTATATGAATTTGTGCGGGCAGGCGTAGGTGCTTTTTTCTTGACATTAAAAGTTATGTTCTTGTACCAGTTTCTTCTCTGACACTACATGCCTCAGGACCACAAAACTTTGTACTTACGTAGAACTTCATCTGAGCTGAGCGGATTTTAGAATAAAACAACAAGTTTAAATACAGCTCATATAAAAGCAACGTAACGGTTGAACAAAACAGCACAGCTTATGGCTGTTACGCGAGCTCTGCCTGCATAATCCGTACAATATTAAAGCCGTTGAATGACATGGCAAGACATATTAATTTCATTAGAAAAAAAACTTGTCGAAATAAAACAACTGACATATTAATAATTAAAAAGTCTAAAATATTAATATTATTTGTGACCGGGGGCGCAACCAGATGGTTTCCACGAGAGAGAGGGGCGGTCTAGAGTCATTGAGGAGCGCATGCCAAAATGAGTTTCGCTTTATCACTTTTAATGTTTGTCAAGTGTTGAAGATTTCGCTTGCGCAATGTCACTGTAGTCTGGGCATAAAAGAACATGACTTTTAGAGGACGAAAGGCAAAAAAAAGTTGGACTTGTCTTAATTTGGCATCATACAGGCCCTTTGTCCTTGTGGTGTCATGTCCTAAAAAGGTTCGGACCTATAAGACTAGGACTGGGACTTTAGAATTACATTTTATTTCTCAATTTTATTCTTCAAAATCAACCCTTAAAACCATTCAAAATAAACGCATAAGAAATTGCGCCATTGTGATGTCATGCATAAGAAGAAGGTAAATGAAAAACTGTAAAATTAGTCTCAAGATGAATTTTTCTTCAGATCTCTAAATTCACCATTTTCGACACACTTTCGCTTAGAAAAAATTAGGGCGTAATAAGAGGCTGAGGATGAAGTGTTTCCTCATTTTATTAGTCACTCTATGTGTACGATATTTTATTGTCCTAGCCCTAGCTGCCTTGGAAGAGATGCGGGTTAAGAAAACTGACCAAGAAAACAAAAAGAAAAAGCATGAGAAAAAGTAAACCTTCACATGAGACTTTCAGTCCCTAGTGTAAAACATTATGCTGCATGAAAATGTGCTGTCTCGAACAACAGAAATTTCTTATTTAGAAATTTAATTTACGTCATTAGTTATCTCGTGGTGATACATATCAATTAATTTATCTTTCATGCCTGTTTTACTTATTTCTAATTAACGTTATATTAATTAAAATTTCAAGCACGCATTTAATGAAGCTAAAAAGTTTATGGTGCCACATAGTGCTATATTAGTTTGTTTTGCGCTAAGACTCAGAATCTAAAATAGTTCAATGTGCACTAAAAGTCCGGCTATTCATAGAATTTCCTGCTTATATACCTTATATAATACACAGGGGTTTTCACAATTTAAACAAATTTATCGCTGAAATAACATAAAAACAGAGGATTACTTTCTATTTCTCAATTTAATATTTAGTGTTGCTGCATTGTTGCCGCAAAAACAACTTAAAATACTTCTTTTTCAAGTAAGTAAATAGTATTCTTTCTACGTTTTCCAAGTGTTAAGTTAATCTATATTTACTGCGATAAAATAATATAATCCCTGATACTGCAATTCATAATCATATGAAATAGCTGTACGGTGAAATATTCACAAAATTGTGCTAAATGCTTCCTATGGAATATGCACTGAAATACACTTTACCAGGTGACGTTAAAGCAATTACATATTTATTATGCATTTATTACATATTTACTAAATTTGAGTGTCCTTTCAAAAAAAAATTGTGCATCACTCATCTAGCAGTCAACGACGAAGCTACACATGTGTTCATTTTCGTGAAATATTTCAAACATTCAACAGTAAGTAAACCAAGAAATAATTTTAATGTGTGATGCGTTGATCTATAGCTGAATGATTTACGAGCAAGTATTAATCCGAACAGAACTCGCAGAACTATTTGACTACTTGAATTATATTTAAATCAACAAAAGTAATAAAATTTGCAGAATTTCAAATTCACACAACCCTTACTCATGTGTGAAAATAGCATTTTTAACTTCAGTTTGTTAATATATTTAGTTCTGTGCTTGTTGATGCTTTACTTACACATGAACTACGGTTCAGACGGGAAGACAATGAGGCTTCTTCTAGCAGTGTGCGTTCTTGTTGTCCCTTTAGCTGCTTACTATGAACCAGAGGATATCGACAGCGACAGTTATGCTTGTGCCTGCAGCCTTGGTATGATCCCTAAGAATCTAAACCACCACCATGAGAAAGTAGGCAATAAATTCTAAACAGAAGAGTCAAAGCATTGAATTTTCTATTAATATAAATGGAATAAAATACGTAATAATATTAAACATTTCAGAAAGTGTCTGCATAGCAAAATTTTGTTTAGGTACGAAAGAAAGCTTCAAGCAAGGTCTCGATGAGACAAACACCAAATTAACAGCGGCGTTCAATGCTTCGGATGTTGCCACATTCACCTCTTTCTTTACGGCTGACGCTCAGGCTATGGCCCCTGGTGAATCGCTCATTACTGGACAGCAAGGTTTGACACTTGATTTTAAAGTCCAGTTTGAAAATAGTTAGAAGATGCGTTTAGGACACTAGTCTATAAATGTTATAACGACATGTTTATCTGTACGAGGTAATAAGGTTTGAAGTATCAAAAGGTATTTTTTAAATTACATGGCATGCGCATTTCATAAATTAAAAAAGGGACAGTTTTGTCTTTTGTACTTGGTTTTGTAAACTCAATGAAAATGTACGCTTCTGTTATATTATGCTATGTGTCTATCGGAAATAGGTGTCGCAAACTTCTTCCTCCAAGGACCGGGTTTCGATAAATTCGAGCTCAATTCTTTGCAACAGTGGGGTCCGATGTGCAACAAGTATGGTGAAATGTTTGGCGTTGAAAGAGGAACGGCCAAATTCCTCAGTGCTAACGGTGTTGTACAGCTAGCGAACAAGTAAGATTATATTCTATTCTTTCGCAATTATGCTATAAATATTAAATATTAATCTACTGTGAGACCCTAAACTCAATTAGTATTTAAACACCATTCAAATGCTTATCAGGATGTAAAAATCTAAGATATTTAGGAAGTGTTCTTGAATATCATAAATAGCTATTATGCAACAAACAACACAAGTTCCTACTGTCTAAAAGAGATAGTTAAGGCTTATCATCTCCAGCCAGAATCGAATCTGGGACCTTGTAATTACCACGCGAAAGCTCTAGCAACTGAGCTGACCGCCACACTAAATGCATATTATTTGACGACGCACCATATTGTATTATATATTTGGCAAATTGTTCCCTTTTTCTTTTTAGATTTGTAACCTTTCGGAAACTGGTTGGCAATGAGTGGAAAGTAAATCTTGTGATTTTTAACATATAGCCTGAGAAGTTAATCAAACTCAATGACATTACACCAGTTGCTGGTTTTTTATATTAATGCTAACATAAATAGTAATAGAGTGATTCGTTTTTTGTGAAGAATAAAGATAAACAGGTCTCAACTTCAATTCATTTGCCAATTTAATCAATATAATCAATAACATAATAAGGTACTCCAATAGTGATTTTTGTGATGGATTGCAAATTTGTTATATGAAGTTTTCTGTAATTTCAAAATAAAATTATATATGTACTGAATAACACAATGTGTTTTTCATCCACAGAAACAATATTTATATCATCACCGAGACATGAGTGTGTATTTAACGTATTTTTTCTCCCACTACATATCGCACTCTGTTCATGGAGAGTTTTAGACATTTCGAGTGTTAGGATAAACTTAGAGAAGACTGAATGTTTTAAATTGATTACATTACGTAAAACATAACATGCCACACACACACATAATAAGGCTACCAAATGAAAAAGAAACCAACCTCTATAAAGATTAAAATAAATAAGTTTCTTTGCTTGTTAAAATACCATGTAAGGTGGAGTTAATTAGAAATTCATTAGAAACTTTGTTCTTTACAATGTTCTTTTATTTTTGTTGCGTAGCTCAAACTAATAATTTGTCAATTTAAAATGACCACGAACAGGAAACAGTAATATTTCCATTCATCCTTTTATAACACGTGATACACGCAGCTAAAAGGTAGCACAACATAACCAACCCTTCGACAAAGAAAGTTCTTTGCTTGAAGGGAATGCTTCCCAAATGTATCTCACAGAAAATAAATAATTTTGTAAACTATATCATAAAAAGATCACTGCAGCTTTGTTATTTTCAAATCTTGTATATTTTTCTTGCATTGCTCAAAGTAATATTTTGCCAATTCAAAATGACGAACAGTACGCAGATCAATGCATTCCCTTACAACACATAGCATAGAGAAAAACCATATAAGATGAGTTGATGTCAACCTCAACAGTTTGTGGCATTGGTGACACATACCTAAAAACCCTCAGAACCTCTTCAAATTTAAAAGTGGTGTACGATCAAGACAACAAGAAAATAAAATTAATCTATCATCTTATTTATTTATGTGGCCAAAGGTAAATCTAAATTTCAAAAGAAGCCTTATACTTCATAATGACAAAACTACACCATACAGTTTTCTTAAACTAAATCCCTAATAAATAATTTTGCTGATAAAAACGAGTCTTTGAATGCCTTATTTAGTGTACTTCTAGCTGTAATGGCTCACCAGTCTGCTTACCGTTTAAGTTCAAATTTTAAAAGTTACAATTACCATCTACAGCCCAATCACATTTAACTGATTCAGTATTAAGACATATCTTGCGATTATTCCACTATTTCTCGTGTATTCTTGGCTAAACCTCACGTTGAAGAGACACTTGTCTTTGTTGTTCTCTCTCAATTTTTATCACAATTTCCTTCTGAAAGTGTTCATTTACTGGTAAAATATACCAGCGAGCGCAAAAGAAAAGAAAAACAAACATATTCTCTCGAATTATTGTCACAGTTTAAAGAAATGATTGATTTGTTTTGGTCGGAGGTTATTGTTTGACTTATAACACTAGGAGAGTTGCCGTTATCTGTTGGTACATCTTAAACGCAGATTAGTTGCAGCTTCAGAAGTAGGCTTCAAACATTAGGATGTCACATTAGTGCTTATCCCACATTTATTAACCGTTTTCATGCACACTTTTGCTAAATTATCATAAGTGCCCATCCCCCGTTTTGCTTTCCTTCAGTTCTTTCTTTGGCTCTAAATGCCGAGTAATTCTATCAAACTTTTGTATATGTTTTTATTTGGTACGAAATGTTGTCAGCTTAGCAAGATAAAGCTTTTGTTATTTTCTTGCAGTGATATTAAGCACGAGCTCGGTTTAATGAACAAAGTGAAGGTACTCGCAGGGATCTGAATCTAATGACGAGCAATGATAACTGATATAAACTGTAATTTTCAGTTTATTTTACAGGTCCATTAACAAAATGCCACATTTCCCACCCCACCCCCTCTCTCCATCCAAGGCTAGTAAGATTGCTTTAATAAGCAACAGACCACAAATATATGGTTTTTAATGAACCACATGTAAGTACTTCAAGGGTATCTGATTCTGGAGTTGAGCAATTGAGAACTGACTGTAATGTTCAAGTTATTTTGCAGCTATATTAGTACAATGCCCTCCCTCACCGCCGGTCAATAATAGTGCTTTCCGCAAGTTCTTAAATCGCCTAATAATCCAGTCAATGAATGAAATACAAATGTGTTCTTCAAAGGCCCTGTTATGATATCAGTAAGTTCTCAAATCACCTAATAGGCATGTGATGATATTAACCTATTGCTTTGTTTGAATCACATCGCATTTGACTATATGACATCACTGTTGGAGCTGTTATTTTCCCATGGTATATGGTGTTAGATGGGATGATATTCATTTCTGTATCATTTCGCTAAAACATCTTATTGGCGCCATCACATTATGTCACCTTGGACTTGAAATATAAACCCCGATAGTGTTTGAAAAGAATGTTTTATTTATCCTTTCTTGAACAAAGAAATAGTTGAAATGAACAAATACATTTGTTCAAAGCTTTAAGATAAGTATTTTGTTTTTGTAAATTAAAATCTCACGTGATTACTAATTAGAGACCTGAGTATTGTGGAAAGCTACAGCATCACAGGCCATTTTGTAAGCCGCCATCTCGGAGTTTATGCAAAGTTAGGATAAGGTTTGGAAAATAATGGTGTTTTAAAGTGAGATTAAATTGTTATAAAGAAACACTGAGTTCTCACTGCAAAAAGTGGACTAGAGATGTTGACTGAAATGTGAAAATAGTGTCTTGTTTCTATTGATTGGTAAGAAGTCAGGATGTTTATTCACATTGGGCAATTGTATAATCATTGAACCATTGTCGTATTGTTCGTTCTGAAAGAAACTGTGCACGTTAAACTTAACGCAAAACTTCACTGAAAATAAATTGGTTTTATTGCAGGTAATTTCAAAAAATTGCCGAAAACTTCAGGTTCTCATTCCATTCAGAGTTTAAGTTTTATACAACTTAGGTAAAATGTATTAAAAGTTTATTTTAGTGCGCTTCTTGTATAGGTTTATGGTGGGGCGTCGCTTTTAAGATATTTTTGCAAATGTTTCCGAAAGTACAAATTCTTGGAAAAGAAAAAGCTAGGATTTTCCCCTACAGACAGTTTGTATGTTTGTTAATTCATTTTTATTTCAAAGTAGTATTTAACAGGAAATTGTGTGTTTTTGGCGAAGACGCCTAGGGAATAATAAACACGATCAATTGTAAAGATTGAGAGTGGCGGTGTATAAGATTTTGATTTAATTTTCTGGAATGTTTCGAAAATACTAGTTATTAGAAAATTTAAGGGTTTTTTTATCAGCGGAGTGTTTATGTTCTGTATGTTTGTCAATTTTTTTTATTTGATGTACAGAATTTTAACAAGCTTGTATGTATCTGTGAGACAGACACTTGAAGAATAGCATAAACGCCATAGGCTGAGGGCAGGTGTTCTTTTTTTTCAAAAACATCTGATTGATTCTTGCAAGTCGACATACTAGTCACTTAAAAGCTTTACGTTTAGTATGGGTGTATAAAATTCTAATTTTCTTCATTTTCATACTGTTTGAAAAAACTGCTATGTACACATCCTTGAACCATGCCCTTACAGCGCAATAGGCACTCCATTATGCATTGTTCATTGTCCCTACACATCTTGTTTAAATCCTGATTCAATGATTTCTTTTTGAGATGATAAAGAAGAATGAGACAGGGAAGTTGTATCTTTTGTGCTGTTCAAATAGAATCGCTGGTCGAGGGAGAAGAGTCCATATTGTCCACATTTGTTGGCTTTATAAGATACAAGTGAGATTACATTTTTATTTCCAATTGATCAGCTCATTCACAAGTTTACCAAAAGTTGCATGTGGAAAGCAAGAAATACGACAGTATTCCAGGTGCTATCTTTCAAAGTTTTGAATGCATGGTGTTTTTTAACAAAATTAGTTTGACATAAAACCAGTTCTTAACTTCCCTTGCTGCATTGAGATACAAGTTTCCACGCATGCTTTTAAGGATGGCCGGAAGACTCATTTGTGATAATTTTGATTTCCGTGGGGGTGAATAATCCTCCGCTGTCGTTTAGCTGAGGCAATTTGAGCGAAAGACAATCCCCCGCTTACCACCTCTGGCCAGATTCGAACCAGGAAAAATAGGATTACAAGACCAACGTTCTACCGACTGAGCTAACCGTCACCCCCTGTTTCAAAGCATGTTAGGATTGGTTAACTAATTGAAGTTCTCGGTTGTCGGTTTCACCTACGTGTGTTATCTTGTTTTATACTCGCTTTTGCTAAGTTTTTTGTCTATGTGCTCTGTGATATGTAATATTTACTGTTATCTATTGGGTCGATTGGTACGAAACAAGCCTAGTAATTTTAACCCTGTATACTATTTTGTGGTACATTATTGTGTGTATATACTTTAGAATATTGATTTGTAAAATCTGCAGTATACGTGGATCTCCTTTTGGGGCTATTGCAAGTTTTACTTTTTCGTCTGTATAGAGTGTTTACAAATATGTCACAACTGTATGCATTCTTAGCAATTTGTTGTTTATATAATTAAACCCACTTGATGCAGATGAACAAAAAAAGTGCAATGATGCAGTAGTCGTGGTCAAAGAGGGTGGCGGTGATGTGGCTTCCATTGCACGCGGGGAATGGGCAGCAGTTGAAGAGGGCAGAACTGGTGTAGTTCCCACTCGACGCGAACCGCAGGCAAATGGTGAGGGCGACGGAGATGCACTCGGTAAGCTCTAATCGTCGTTGAAGGGGGCGGTGATGATGTGGTTCCCACACAAAACAGATAACACGCACATGGTGGAGGCGATGGGTATATGAAAGATGAAGCTGCAATCAAATTTGCCAAAGGAATTCCGGATGTGATTCTCGCTCTGTATGAACCAGACAAAGTTAATGCCCAAGCACTCTTTATCAATGAAGATGTGCCGTCTTTAACCAGCAGTGGTAGCTCTGTGGAATTTTTGTTCGAGGAAGAAATTCCATTTCTCCAAGACCTGGTTCAGATGAAGGACCCCTTCATCGTCTGACACATGAAGAAATTAACAACTCTGGTTCCAGTAGTGATATGCAAATTATGAGTCAAAACTCAACATGCAATCAAGCAAGAACTAAGCAGTGCTAACAGAGACGACGGTGCAATGATAGTAACAGGACACTCTGAATTGCCCATAAAAGCTCTGCCATGTCAACAACCGCTGTTGAACCAAAATTACTGGACAATTAAAAGCGAAATGAAAGACATCAGTGCTGAACTTGTTCAAAAAGATCCCACGTCTTCAGCTGTGTTGAAGTACCACATCGGCATACTAAATCCGGAAGGCGTACCTTTCCAACACAACTTTCACGATGATGATACCTTTGGTATATTTAATTGTCAGCCACTTATGTTAATGATCTGTAAAGCAGTGCTTAATAGAAGCTTATGTACCTGCAATGCCTCACAAGCCATGGTGCGACTAAGAAATCCACTCAGAAAAAGAACAGAAAATACGCTAGCTTGAACGTGAATGCATAAAGTACCGTACTGCAGATAGTCTCACACTGCTTCAGACTTAGAATAAAACCAGCTCGCTTATTCGGAAAAAGCAAATTACTCTTTTCCCCGAGCAATATGTGAAAATGAAAAAAGGCCCAAAATCTCTATTCAATTTTTTTTTGGAAAATTTGGTAACAAATTATTATATGTTTTAACAATAAATTATTATAGATGTTATACAAAATACACCCTTCCCTTGGGCCCACTTATTGAGTTCTTCATGATTTTTGTATCACATATTTGCTTGTAACACCCAGGTGTATAAAGAATTGCACCCTAATCTCCCAGTTTTCTGTAAAAGTGTAGCTAGAAGACTGCATCAGTAAAATGTCATATTGGATGACCCAAAGCCGCCTTAAACTAAAATGAACAGTGAGCTAACAGCGAGTTCGTGAGTCTGGGCATAAAACACCAAATCAACACAATGAAGTTTGACTCAGTTTCAGTTGGCAATGAAGTGATCCCTGGCAAAACATGTGTCCACAACGTAGGGGTCATGATTGACAATGGGTTAATTATGTCAGCTCATGTAGCCCATGCCCAATGCGTATGCTATTCCAACAAAGAGAGCTCAGATCCATTCCCGAGTACTGGAATACAAATTCTTCACGGACAATGTTTCAAGTTTGTTCATATCACACTTGGATTATTGTAAGAGCACGTTATTTGGCATTCACGAATACCTTACAGATAAGCTTCAGTATATTCGAAACAAGGCTGAATATTCGACTTGAGGAAATTCGGTGAATGAAGCCCTTCAGAAATTACAATGGCTATCAATACGTTATCGTGTTCAGTACAAAATTGTTGTGATCGCCTTTAAAGCCGTTAATGGAAATGGACCCCAGTACCTTCGAGAACATTTAGTAATTCGAGAAAAACCAAGAAAACTTCCTTTCAACTCAAAATTTCTCTTACTGGTGCAGAAAGCAAAGCTTTAAAATGCTGCTGACCAATCATTCGCTTTTGCAGCGCCTACCACATGTAACCAGTTGTCAGACGAGTTGAAAAATGCAAATCATTTCCAAATGTTGGTGATAAATACTAGTCAACTTGAATTTATGGCAATTTAAATGTCAGTATTAATATTTGCCATGAGTTCTAATATTATTTTTAACTTCGTGCAGCTTGCGCAATTTCTTTTACCGTGTAGATGTTAATCTAGAGACTGATATTGATGGTTGTTCAGATACTTTTAATCTAGACACTCATATTTTTGGCCAGATACGAGAACACTAAGACTTCACCATTTGTGGAATCCTGCTTTTCGTAACTTGGTAGTTACGACGCCCCACGTGGAAATGGCCAGGCACACATTTTATCAACTTAAACGATCACAAATTGCTTGTAGACAGATGAACTCACTATCAGAAGACCAGATATATGACCAATTTGCAACTCAGTGAATTATACGCAGAGGTTTTGCGAATTATAGCCGCCACTTTCATATTTTAGCCTGAGACCATCGTCTATAAGTTTTTGCAACAACACAGAGCATACTATGCGAGTGATTGTGGGGTGAGTGAATTGACATGTGGCAGCCCTGCATTTTTACATGTGGCAACATCACATTGGTAAATATAAATGATAATTTATTTAGAACGATTCCTCTGCCAGCTGTTTCTCTCTGGCGACCATAGATTAATCTGAACCTCCTGACACCCACATGAGTGATTTCTTAGCTTAGACACCTCAGACTGAATGTGGAGTCAATGAGTTAACATGTGACAGCGCTACATTTTAAACTTGCTAAATAGAAATTATATGCAAATTCACGACAAATCAGCTAACACTTGATGCACAGTAAACAATGGCAATTTTAACATGTAAATATAATGACAAGTACTCAAGTCTATTATCCTTACAGAACATACATATAAGCCATGTTCTCAGTTGTATTCACATAACACCGTTCGCATCAACACAAAAACGGAAGTCTATGCGGATCATGAAAGACAAAGGCCTATTCATTGATTTAAATGATGATAAAAGCAAGCAAAATATATTCAGCATGAAACCCTTTTTATTTAAACATAAAAAAAACAAAGTCATGGTATATATTCACAGACCTCTTCAAAATTATATAGTCAAAGTTCCGCCGTAATCTTGAAAAAATCATCAAGGTAATTAAAATACAATCGGACTGATAACTTATCCCCATCAGTGCAGGTTTTGTCTGAATTATGTTCACATTAAAAGTAGGATGCTCGAACGGTCAGGTTGTAAATGTTACTCACGTCGCGACTAGCGATGTGGGAGAAATAAGCAGGCAATAAACTAATTCTCAAATAAATATGCTTTTCAAGGCGCTCCCATTCCAAAATCTGCCCCTCTTCAGACGAGCGGCACGTTGTGGAGATACGGAGATACAATTTGACGAATGGCTCCACAATATAGGAGCAGAAGAACTGGGATCCCGTAGTCACATCATTATGGCGATGACAAGTACATCTTCTAGTAGTGCGCAGTGTGATGGTTTCTATACTAGAAGAGCGGTGCACGTATGTCAACCGTGGTAGCGTAGTAGTATCGTTAGGGAGATGTCAGAATGAGTATGACTGCGCATTTAACCAGTCAAAATATTAACTTTTCCTTTCCACGCCCACCGGCAATCATTAAATAGAAATATATTAGCTCCTAACTTGGAATATCCGAAAGAGGCAGGTGACTTTTATGCGATACGAAAATGCGAAATTAAGTTATTATTTGAGGGAATGTTAAACTATTAGATAGTAATGCTGATTTTTCTCCACAAAGAAACACGCTTCATGTGGGGGCCAAAAAAAGGTAAAGAAAATAAACCCTTTTTGACTCAGTCAAGGACAGACTAGTGGCTAATGTAGACATAAGAATGAATACAGTGCTAGAATGTTAACATTTCAAATTAACTGCTGAAACTGCAATTTGCAAATACTTAGTGATAACTCTACTGACACCAAATAAAAGTTCTCAGTACGAAATTAAAAGATCAAATCAATACCATGAGTTCATTCAACATTCCTTTATCACAATACCATGCAGTCATAAAACTTTCCTTTATAACACTGCCATGAATTCATAAAAGGTTCCTTTATACTATGAAGTCATACAACATTCCTTTGTAACAATACCATGAATTCATAAAGCGCAAAGTGCAATCATAAGCAAATTATATTTCATGCTAAAATAAACGTATTAAGTATAATAAAATTATTAACTTTCCATTTCGAGCTCGAATAATAGGGTACCCTCTAACATGATCTATGGTGTTGGTTTGGTTTGATTGTTAAAATATGTCACCTTTTTTATACCATACCAGCATTGCATTTCAGAAGGACGCCCATAGACATACACTGTGGTTCAGTTGCATGGAAATGACATCAAATGCACCTTAGTTGAAACATTCAAAATTGAAGAAAGATCTGGATTTCAAATTAAAAATTATTAAGTTTGAAATAGTGATCACAAAATGTTACATTTTTTACAATTGGCCAAAAGATATAGTAATATAATGGATTTATAATGGTTCCATTTCCTTCCACAAAATATTAACCACCCTTCCAGATAAGTGCACTTTGTGGGATAGAACGAAAGAATCGAAACGAAAAGTAGGGTAAAGTTTTAAAGCAGTTCTTTTACAATTTATCATACCTTACATGAAGCTGTATAGTTTTAAATAGACAGTCACGTACTCCATATCCTACAAAAATTCCCAGTCATGTACTCGATAACCTTTTCTATATTAAAGCTAAACGAAAATAAAAAGGAATGATAATTCTAAAGAAAGTAGTTTTTCTGAAAATAAATGTGTTATATTAGTACCTTTTTTGCTATTTAGAGGCAAATCGTTTCAAATGCTATCATTTTATGATTTTTTATATGCAAATAAGGTAAAAATCATTAACATTAAAAATGTTAATTCAGTGAATATTAAACACAATTTTATTATTTTCTTACACATGAAAAGCACAGGTCGTCTAATTTTACCAAAATATAACGTGATATTCTAATCATATCGACTAAAATTATAATGCTTTTAGTTCAGTGAAATAAGAAGTTATCATTTGTTACTAGAAAGCAATTAATGTATCAGTGGGTAAATGTGCAAAGTGTGTGAATGAATACTTAATCTTGCGACATGTTTCAAGAGTTTTGAAATAGCATTATGCGATATCTCTGCCCAATCACTAGTAAATCGAGATTTATGTATATTCTCTAAAACTTTAGTGAACAAATAAAACATTTTACGATATAAATATTATTTCCCTTTATCCTACTTCCTGATGCGAACGTTTCGTTGGTTTATCAGGAATGCATAATATACACAAATACCAAAGCTGTCGAGGAATCTGGATCTGTGAGGACTTATGTTGACTAAAAGTTATACAACCATGCCTACAATCTATCCCATTAGGTCATATCAGAAAGATTAATGATTGTTTACACTTTTCAGGATGAGGTCAACAACAGAAATCCTTCATGAAAATAAATGCATAACCACATAGCATTGAGGATAAAGTACAATAATCGTTGACTGTGACCGGAAAATGAAAGAGGCTGTCAAAAAGTAATTTCTCTAAGGTCCCGCAATTAGTGATCTGGTATCCTATCCCGCAATTAGTGATCTGGTATCCTATCCCGCTTTTAACAAAATAAATTTGGAATGAATATATTCAGAAGTACCTATAAGTTAAATTCTATGTAATTGTGTTACGATACGCTTCACTATGGCCAGAAGTTTCACACATCATACGGTTCGATATACTTACAAATGCTAATATGTATTAAGCAGTGGAGTTCAAATCAATTTACGCTTTTACGGTACATCACATTGCAATCACGAAGAAGAGCAAAAAGTACTTGAGAACAAACAAATGACAAATGACCAAAAAATCTTGTATATATATATATATATATATATATATATATATATATATATATATATATATATATATATATATATATATATATATATATATATATATATATATATATATATATATATATATATATATATACAAACAAATGACAAATGACCAAAAAATCTTGTATATGTATATATATATATATATATATATATATATATACTCAACAAAAAAAGAAACGCAACTTTTTCAAATGGCTGTGATATTGTCAATACTGGACAGATAACAACAAAATTTTAGGTATAGACTCAGAATTAATAGATAATTTCATTTCTCTAAAAATTCAAAGCTACATTCTTATCGTTACGCTGTAATGCTTACGTAAACTGAAGGTATCCGAAAAGCAGTTCACAAGCCTAGTATCTCGTGTGTCCTATTAGGGTTGAATAGGGTGTAACAAGCGGATCTGTCGGTCCTGGTCTGGGGTCGTTGACCGTGGCCTGCCCGTTCTAGGACGATCGGATGTGGACCCTGTTGTATCTAATCTTATTCTCAGGCGAGTAACCGTCGATTTGTGGACGCCAAACGCCTGCGCCACGTCAGTTGCCGTTTATCCACTTTCCAGCATGCCGATCGCACGCTCTCGCTGAATTGCGGTTAACCGTGCCATCGGTTAGGATCGTTCCAGAAACTCAGCGGTTATTTCACAATGTGCTAGACTACCAGTTTAGGTCACGTGACTGCTCGCTCCAGTTGTATGATAGAGCGGGGAATGATTTTGACACATTGTTTGGACAATCATTTTCCAAGTAATAGAATGTACAAGAAAAATTAAATATACTAATAGAAAAAAAATTAACCCCCTCTATAGGTGTTGCGTTTCTTTTTTTGTTGAGTATATATATATATATATATATATATATATATATATATATATATATATATATATATATATATATATATATATATATATAAGTATAATTCCAGCAATACGGGGACCATTTTGCTAAAAAGCACAGTATTACAAGACCAAAAATTTAAGGATACCAAAAGTAGGTCTCCTTAATTCTTAGCGTGTTTAAACGTTATGAAATTACATAGTAAACAAAAAAAGAATGATTCTATAACATAGTGAATATAATATATTCTGTTTTAAAATTAAATTTGTGTGTTACCACTCGAGAACAAGCTAAAAACATATATTATTTTTTCCAAAATTTAATTTTAAAACAAAATATATATTTTGTTTTCAAGACGTTTGATTTTTTTTAATTTAAAACATTTATTCTTTATATTAACTTGAAAATGCGGAATTTTCCCTGTATTTAATACACCTTTCCAATAGGTTACATTGAAAGGGAAAAAAGTAGCAATACTTGTTTTTATACGGAGTCTGTAGAGTGGTGGAAGTTGTAGAAATACCTATTGATAAGGGTGGGGATAATGGCGCCAATCTGTGTGAAAATATTATAACAAACAATCATTGAACTTGGGAAAAATTGCCATTTGTGAATAAGTCGTAGAAATTTTCAGTTTTCAAAACAAAATATGATTTACTCAGGATTTTGCCCTTTTTACGGCATTGCTGTGATTCTTTTTGGTTGAACTTTACTTTACAGATCAAGAAAGAAAAATTTTCTGCAAAACGTATTCCAATTGCAGTCTTTTAAAGATGGATCAGAGGCATATATAACCGTAAATACTAGAAATTCACATGCTTCCAAATCTTATAATCGCTAACAATAATGGATTTGCTGTGTGTTCTCAAATGGGATGTAAGAACCAGAAATGGCATGTCATTGCCTGAAACGGCATGTGAGGGCCTGAAACAGGTGCAAATGGGAGGTCACCGAGATACCTTTTACGTAACGTTATTTAGATCAAAACTGTCGAAAATGAGCTCAAAATCGATGCGAGGACATGAAATGGCATGTCATTGCCTGAAACGACATATGAGGGCCTGAAACAGGTTCAATATAGTTTATTCCCATTTGCAAACTTTGTTTGCATCTTGATATAAGATTACAGTTTTTGGAAGTTTTTTGTCAATTTTTCTCCTTTTTCTTTCTTTTTTTTGTGTTTGAATGATTTGTAGAAAACTCCTCCTGCAGTATTTAACAGAGGAAGGTAAAATTTGGCACACGTATAGAGGATCACGATATCACGTGAATTGGGCAAGGTCGACGTAAATTGAGATCAAAGTTACTTTTTACATAAAATGGTTTCCAGAAAACTCTTCCTAAGGTTTGAGTCGGATATGCTACACCGATAGAAAATCACCAGGCCTCGCTTAAACTGCAAATATTTTTAGCTTGACTTCAAGGTCGACTTGAGGTCAAAATATTTCTTCTAAGCGCCTATCAATCACGAAAAGTGGCCATAATTCAAAAGTGGCCAAAATTCCAGTATGAATATATAAAATATCTTCTATCCGGAATCTAGAACTTTAGCGTCAAAATCAAAGATCAACGATAGGTAGACTGAACTCTAAAACGGTTTGAGACAGAGAGATTTTGAGCTTGTTTTCGACACTTTGGGCTTAAGCAACGTTACATAAAAGGTAATTTGGTGACCTTGACCTTCTCAGTCGCCGTCAAGTTCAGAAATTCAAATATTTGACAATTATTTGGAATATGGTTATCTCATTTTTACCATTTGAACCTCAACAACGTTACATAATATGTACCGCGGTAACCTTGATCTTCCTGTCATGGTCAGGTTTAAGAAACTTGACTCTTATCTCAAAAATGGTTAGATGCAAAGCAATTTTTAGCGCACTCGCGATCCCTTGGGCCAAAACAAAATTACATAAGAGGTACATCTTTGACCCGGACCTCCCTGGCCACGATCGATGTCAAAAGCCGGAAACTGACTACTATCTCGAAAACGCTTAGAGATAGAGAGCTTATTTTCGACCCTTTAGGCCTCAACAATGTTACATAGGAAGTACCACGTTTGCGTTCCGTTCAAGATCAAGGTCAAAATCCGGAAATTCACTATTATTTCGAAAACGGTTAGAGATAGAGAGCTCATTTTCCCACCTGTGGCCCTAAACAATGATATATGACAGATACTTCAATGACTCTGAAATTCTTTCTCACAGTTCAGGTGATAAACAGGAATCTGACTATTATTGCTAAAACGGTTAGAGACAGAGAGCTCGGGGACCTAAACAATGTTACATAACATGTACTTCTATGATCTTTTTGAGATCATTCGCGGTCCTTCCTGCCTGAAAAACGTTGCATAAGCAGTAATTCGGCGACCTTGACCTTATCCTTTACGTTCAAAGACAAAACTTGCAAGTTGATTATTATCTCGAAAACGGTTAGAAATAAAACGATTTTGAGCTCAATTTTAGACCTTTGGGCCTAACAATATTGCAATAATGATAAATAGCACATCGAACGCCTCGATCGATGTGAAAACCGAAAGACCATTATCGAATATATTGACTATGAGAACGGTTAGAGACAGGGCGACTTTGAGCTCATTTCCGATCCTGTAGGGCCTCAACAACGTTACATAAGAGGTAACTCGGTGGCCGTTACCTTCTTGATCACGGTCAATTAAAAACCGGAAGTTGATTGTTATCTGGAATATCCTTAGAGATAGAGAGCCCATTTTAGACGCTTTGGACCTAAACAATGTTACAGTAGGGGTGCCTCGGTGATCCTGACCTTCATTACATAGGAGGTACCTTCTCGGTCATGGTCAAGGTCAAAACCAGAAGTTGACTATAATCCCACAAACGGTTAGAGATAGGGAACCCATTTTTGACCCTTTGGTCTAAAGAACGTTACATAAGAAGGAGCTCTGTTACTTTTACCTTATAGGTCACGGTGAAGGTCAAAATCCATAATCCATTATCCAAACGGTTAGAGAGCAATTTTGTGCTCATTTCTGAACATGCCATTTTCACATTTATCAGTAAATTATTAATAATAACAATTAATTTTTGATCTCAAGAAATCTATACTTTGATGTAAAGAATTAATTTATCTTATCTCTAATTGTATTTGTGACATATCTAAAAAAATAATTTTTGTGATCAATAAATATTTAGAGATATTTATTGATATCAAAACATATTCTTTTAGATCTAAAACTGATTTTTTGAGATCAAAAATATTTGAGAGCAAAACATCAATTTTGAGCTCAACAACTCATTTTCTTTTCATTGATATGAAGAATTTATTTCACATCTCATTATTTGAGAATAAGAATTTGTATTTGTATTTTGAAATCTGTAAAGAATTTTTTTTGTCTCAAAAATTGATTTTTGATATCAAAATATCAGTCTGTAAATAAAATAGAGAAATCAAAAGCACACATCTGTAAATTAATAATAACTGGTCCTGGTATACAAAATCTTTTTTTTTTTGCTGTGCATAAAAGAAGCAATTCTTGAGCTTATAAATTGTGTTGCTATTACTGATCTCAGTAGTTCAAGTTTTCATATCCAAAATTGACGATTCGTTAAATTTTATGTCAATGTGTGTCTTCCTTAAGATTTTTTAAGTTTGTAAATTTGATTTCTTTGATGTCAAAAATAAATTTTTGAAATCGAACATTCAGTTATTGATAACAAAATTTAAATTATTGAGATCTCGATTATTTCCTGATTTCTTTTATTATATTTTGATATCAAAAATAAGAACTAAATGTTAAAACAGCATTCCGTACATTCCGCTTTATAGCAGAATTTTGTCTAGTTTCAAAACATGACTGTCTCTGTAAAGCATTGAAAAGCACAGAAGCTAGGAATATCGAAAGCCAGGAAACACGTTACAAAATAGATATAAATAATGAAAGATCTTTATTAATTCTGTTCATTTCACACAAAAATAAAACATGGGATGTAATACCTGCTGAAAACTTTGCAGAATAAAGCAAAAGGGTCTACAGAGGTCTGAAATGGTCTCTATGGTATTGGAGGCCTCGAGTTTCCAATTTTAAAAACAGTACCTTATTAATACAAGCATACAAAGTAACAGTAGCCTGTAAATGAACGCTAATATGAACGTTAATATTGTGTATCTCGCGTATGCATAATAACAGAAAAAATATAAAATGGTAATTTGCATTAATTTGCCATGCAAACATGTAATTTGTTTAGTCGAGAATGATAAATTATATTGTGATTAAGGTTCGGTTCTCAGGCAGTCATAAATAACAATTATTCATGAATCATGCACATAACATTTGCATTATAAAATTGTGTTTGTGAAAGTGATAAACAAAACAAAAACCAGACCGAATTCGCTACAGAATACCGAAATTTACACTTAATTGTCAGAGCAAAATGTCTATCATGAAGGTTTAATTTTAATTTTAAACTTAATTTTTGTCTTCTGTTATGTTATGGAGTAAACATAACTATTTTAAACTATCGGTCAAATATTCTCAAGAAAGATTCACTGACAAACAAGACAGGCATGCATTGTACTTTAAGCTAATCGAGTGTTATTTAACACTTGACAGTCTTTGACTTAGTCAAGCTCATATGAATTTGCGCGGGCAAGCGTTGGTGCTTTTTTTTACACTAAAATTTATTTTCTTTTATCAGCTTCTTCTCTCACACTACAGGCTTTAGGATCACATCTGAGGGTGTGCATCCCACCTTTTTTCGTCTACGATTTTGTTTACATGCTTCAAACGTCATGCGAACACAACTGATTTTAGAATAAACAACAATTGTTAAATACAGCGCATTTAAAAGCAAAGTAACGGTTCAAAAGCAGCACAGCTTATGGGCGTTACGCGAGCTCTGCCTGCATAGTCCGTGCAATCAGTAAAGCCGTTGAGCCAACATAGCCAATCATATGTACACGGTTTAGAAACGGAATTCAAGTTGTGATTTCTTCTAATAGATCAATGACATGACAATTTCATTAGAAAAAAAACTTGCCCAAATAAAACAACTGACATACTAATAAGTCTAAAATATTAGTTCCCACGAGAGGGGGGGGTGCGTTTTAGAGTCATTGAGGAGCGCATGCCAAAATTTGCTTTTTAACTTTTAATGTTTGTGAAGTGTTGACGATTTCGCTTGCGAAATGTCGTTCTAGTTATTACCGCGGTATCACCGTGGTCTGGCCATGAAAGAACATAGTTTGCAGAGTACGGAAGGCGAAAAAAGCTGGACTTGTGTTATTTCGGCATCATACAGGCGTTTTGTCCTTGTGGTGTCATGTGCTAAAAAGGTTCGGACGTATAAGACTAGGACTGGGACATTAGAATTACATTTTATTTCTCAGTTTTATTCTTCAAAACCAACCCTCAAAACCATTCAAAATATTTTCGCCATTGTGAACGTAAATGAAAACCTTCATACAAAGTTAATATCAAGACGTTTTTTTTTTTGTTTTTTGGAAGAGATGCAGGTTAAGAAAACTGACGAAGAAAACAAAAAGAAAAAGCATGAGAAAAAGTAAACCTTCATATGTGACTTTCAGTCCCTAGTGTAAAACATTATGCTGCATTGAAATGCGTTGCCTCTAATAAAAGAAATTTCTTATTTAGAAAATTGATTTACGTCATTAGTTATCTCGTGGTGATACATATCAATGAATGTATCTTTCTTGTATGTTTTAACTAGTTCTAAATATTAATGAAGTAAAATACCAAATCATTATAATTCATATATTAATTTAACATATGAAGCATTCAATGCAGCTAGAAAGTTTATGGTGCCACATAGTCCTATATTCGTTTGTTTTGCGCTAAGAATCAGAATCTAAAATAGTTGTATGCGCAGGAAAAGTCAGGCTATTCATAGAATTTCCTACGTATATACCTTATATAAATATGCAGATGTCTTTACAATTTCAACAGAGTTATCGCTGAAATAACATGAAAAATCACAGGATTACTTTCTATTTGTCAATTTAGTATTTAGTGTTGCTGCATTGTTGCCTCAAAAACAACTTAAAATATCAGAGGAGTTTTTTTTTATTTTTCAAGTAAGTAAATAGTATTCTTTCTGCGTTTTCCAAGTGTTAAGTTAATATATATTTACTGAGATAAAATAATATAATCGCTGATACTGCAATTCATAATCATATTAAATAGCTGTACGGTAAAAATTTCGGTGGAATATGCTCTGAAATACACTTTACCAGGTGACGTTAAAGCAATTACATATTTATTATATATTTATTGCATATTTACTACATTTGAGTGTTCTTTCAAAAAAACAAAACATTGTGTGCATCACTCACCTAGCAGTCAATGACGAAGCTACACATTTTTCATTTTCATTTTCGTGAAATATTTCAAACGTTCAACAGTAAGTAAAACAAGAAATAATTTTAATGTGTGATGCGTTGATCTATAACTGAATGATTTACGAGCAAGTATTAATCCGAACAGAACTATTTGACTGCTTGAATTATAACGAAATAAAAAAAAGTAATAAAATTTGCAGAATTTCAAATTTACACAACCCTTACTCATGTGTGAAAATAGCATATTTTAACTTTAGCTTGTTAATATATTTATATCTGTGCTTGTTGATATTTTGCTTACACATTAACTACGGTTCAGACGGGAAGACAATGAGGCTTCTTCTAGCAGTGTGCGTTCTTGTTGTCCATTTAGCTGTTTGCTATGAAACCGAGGCTAGTGACAGCGACAGTTATGTTTGTGCCTGCAGTTATGCTCCCTTAAAATCTAAACCACCTGACTATAATAAATTGCACAAGTAAACAGCCAATAAATTCTGAGCAGATGAGATAGGGCATTCAGTATTCTATTAATATCACTGAGATAATACGAAATTATATGAAACATTTAAGAAAGTGTCCGTATAACAATATCACATTTAGGTTCGAAAAAAAAGCTTCAAACAAGGTATCAGTGAGGCAAACAACAAAATAACAGGAGCTTTCAATGCTTCGAACGTTGTCAGATCTACTGCTTCCTTTACGAATGACGCTCAGCTTTTGGCCCCTGGTGAATCGCTCATTACTGGAAAGCAAGGTTTGACACTTGATTTGAAAGTCCAGTTTGGAACTTGTCAGAAAATGCGTTTAAGACAGTAGTTTGTAATTGTTACAACGACTTGTTTACCGGTGCTATTATAAGATTTCAATTGTCAAAACATATTTTTCAAATTACATTTGGCATGCTCATTTCACATGTTAAAAAGGGGATGTTTTTCATACTTATGGCTATTGTAAAGTCAATGAAAATGTTCGCTTCTGTTATACCCTGCCATATGTCTATTGGAAACAGGTGTCTCAAACTTTTTCCTCGGACCGGGTTTCGCAAAATTAGCAATCAACACTTTGCAAGTGTGGGATCCGATATGCAACAAGCATGGTGAAATATTTGGCTTTGAAAGAGGAACGGGCAAGTTGCTCAGTGCTGCCGATGTTGTACAACTAGCGAACAAGTATGATTATATTCTCTTCCTTCAAAGTTATAGTATAAATAGTAAATACTAATCTGCTCTTAGACCCTGGATTCACTTAGTATTTAAACACCATTCAAACCTTATCAGTATGTAAACAATTTATAATATTTAGGAAATGTTTTTGAATATCATAAATATATATTATCCAGCAAACAACACGGCTTCTTACATTCTACAACAGATAGTTAAGGTTTACCATCTCCAGCCCGAATCGAACCCAGGACCTTGGGATTACCACACCAGTGCCCTAACAACTGAGCTGATCGTCAGATCAATTTAGTTCTTAGTGGCGATGCGCCACATTTTGTATTACATATTTGGCAAATTGTTTTCTTTTCACTTTAGATTTGTATAAATTGATCGGTTTTTGTGAACTCTAAAGGTAAATAGGTCTTAACTTTCATTCATTTGCCAATATAATTGAGCACACGAGCAGCTAATAATTTTCTTAATCAATGATATAATAAGTTACTTTTGTAATGATTTTTGTGATGGATTACTAATTTGTTATATGCGAGATTCTGTAATTTCAAAATAATATTGTGTGCCAATTGAATATCATAATGTGTTTTTCATCCACGGAAACAATATTTATATCAGCTCTAGTTAGATATGATTGTGAATTTTATCAGCTTTCTTCTACCACTACATATCGTACTCTGTTCAGACATAGTTTTAGGTACTTCTGAGTGTTACGATAAACTTAAAGACGATTGAATTTTTTTGAAATTGTTTACATTACATACAACAAAGCATACCACATACGCGGTTACAAAATGAAAAAGAAACCAGCCTCTGGTTTAAAATATATACATTCTTTGATTGAAGAAATGCCATGTAAAATGCAGTTAATTAGAAATTCAGTAGAAACAGTTTTTACAATGCTTTTTTATATTTTTGTTGCGTGGTTCAAACTAATAATTTGTCAATTGAAAATGATCACGAGAAGTAAACAGTAATATTTCCATGCATCAGTTCATAAGACGTGACACGCAGTTACAAATGTAACACAATATAGCAACCCCTCTGACAGAGAGTTCTTTGATTGAAGGGAATGCTTCTCAAATGTATCTCACAAGAAATCAAGAATATATACTGAAGGACAAAAGAAACTTAGCATGCAAATTGAATATATCATTTTGAGAAAATTATTTTTCAATTACTTTTATACTTACAAGAATGTAAGGTTCACTGATTCTTTAACATAATTTTACACAAAATGATCCATGTTCCTAAGCGTCTGCAAAATCCAGACTGACAATATATGCGTCTGTCACAATTTTGGTGTGCACAGAATTTAACGACCTGAAGTGTCTTCAATACCGTGAGTGTCCCTCACTGGCTTGGCGTAAAGCACGGATCCGGTGGGGCATCGACGTGATCAGTCGGTTGATTCGATACTGAGAGTACAGGTGCCACTCTGCTACCAAAGCAGTAGGTAGGAAACGCCGGTTCTGGCTCACTTGATGACGTCATACTGTCTGGAAGTGACGTCATCATGTCTGGAAGTGACGTCATCATGTCTGGACCGGAAGTGTTGTCTGGACCGGAAGTGTTGTCTGGACCGGAAGTGTTGTCTGGACCGGAAGTGTTGTCTGGAGCCGAAGTCATGATAAGCGTTAGGATAGGCGCGGCCATCCATGACGTGATAATGACGTCATGATGACGTCATACTGTCTGGAGCGAAAGTCTGGAGCGAAAGTCTGGAGCGAAAGTTGTTTGAAAGTGTTGTCCGAGTCAATCATCATGAAGTCAACGAACTCCACCTGTCAATCAGTGTAACCATGGCAACAGACCCTAAAAAGCCAGGACCCCCCCCCCTCGAAATTGTGATTTTTGCATATTTATCCGTTTCAGACGATTCTGAACATTTTTCATTTATTGGGTCGACCGACCCCCCCCCCCTCGAAATTGTGATTTTAGCATATTTATCCGTTTCAGACGATTCTGAACATTTTTCGTTTTTTGGGTCGACCGACCCCCCCCCCCCCTCGAAATTGTGATTTTTGCATATTTATCCGTTTCAGACGATTCTGAACATTTTTCATTTTTTGGGTCGACCGACCCCCCCCCCCCCCCCCCCCCTAGGCGAGCAACATTCTGTCACGTCAGCTTCAGTTCCATCAGAGGGGGTATATAAGGGATGAGCATCCAACAGTGACAGTCATTTCGGTGAGTGGAGCAAGGAAGCAATTGGATCACATCAGATCAAGGGATGGCATCCAGTGACAACTATTTCGGTAAGAGTTTATTGAATCTTTATAAATAAAAAGTGAACTTTGTAAACAAACTTTGTAAACAAACTTTAGTTATTTACATAATTGAAACTTTGTAAACAAACTTTGTAAACAAACTGTGTAAACAAACTTTATAAATAAAATTTGTAAACAAACTTTGTAAACAAACTTTATAAACAAAATTTGTAAACAAACTTTGTAAACAAACTTTATAAACAAAATTTGTAAACAAACTTTGTAAACAAACTTTATAAACAAACTTTGTAAACAAAATTTGTAAACAAACTTTATAAACAAAATTTGTAAACAAACTTTATAAACAAAATTTGTAAGCAAACTTTGTAAACAAACTTTGTAAACAAACTTTGTAAACAAACTTTGGTTATTTGCTTAATTGAAACTTTGTAAAACAATACCTTTCGTTATACTTGGTCGATTTATATGAAAATTTCACAATTTGATTCAGTTTTATGTAAAGTTTTTGTTATAAAGTAGTCATAGGCTATTTGCGCAGCTGGCTGTATGCATTTTTACCGCCATTTTAACTTAAAATTGTGATAACTTTCGTTATAACTTACGTTATAGTTGACTGAAAATTTCACCATTACAGTGCTTCTTCGCGGATGAATACCATTTGGCAGACCATTTAACTTCACCGCTAGATGTCTCTGCTGTGTAGCAGTGCAGCAGTACAACTGTAAGTGAGATATTCATATACACAAGTAAAATTCTGCTGAGTCAGCAATTTTTGAACAAAGTTACACACCATATTTTGATTACATGGAAGTAGTATAAAAGCATGAGTGAAACATGTCAACTAGTCAACTAGTGATACATTCTGCTGAGTTAACACACCATTGAAGTGGTATAAAAGGAAGAGTGAAACGTATATTTTACTACATTTCAGTTCTAGCAGTTGAAGAAACAACAACGATGGCAACAGTCTACTGTCATGAATGCGATGTGACATTTTCATCTCTGGAAGTGTTCGTGACACATAGATGTAAACCAGCTAGGTTGAAACGTGCTCGTGAAGAGCTTGTTGAGCAGATTGAAGCCAAGAGACGAAAGACCTTACAAGATGATGTTGAAAGACCTGATCCAGTCCTCTGCGGTGAATGTGTAAAGATATTTGCATCTATGGAAGCGTTTGACACACATGCATGTGTTGAGATGGAAAATGTGTCTCATGAAGAACAAAGAAAGAAAGAGACAGGACAAGTAGGCAGAGGCAGAAGAGTGAGTCTTTGTGAAAACGCACAGGAAAGACGGTTTGAGCCTGAAGATGGATCGGATTTACTACTCGAAATGCGACAACAAGAGAACCGGATTAAGAGACATTTGTTCGAAACGTTAAACCGTGGCATGAAATGGTACATTGTCGTACATGCACGCTTCAAGAAAATGACACCAAATGTTGAAGGCGTGATGGTAGAACAAGTGGATAATGCCTTCATTAGCAGTCCAACGTATGCAGCATACAATCCAACGGATATTGAGAAGGACTTGCCAGAAGCCTATAAAGAATTGTTTACCAGGTTTGATGAACATGAGCTACAAGGCTCTGGCTGGGTGTTGGATAATATATTATTCATTGAAGTGCATACAGCTACGTCAGCGCCACTGGAAGCAAGCAGTTTTATCCCACTACCGAAGAAAGTAAAGAGTACAAAGGCTGTGTTAAACATTCAGAATAAAGACAACAAGTGCTTCTTATGGTCTGTATTGGCTCACCTTCACCCTTCAACAAACAACCCATACCGTGTGAATCAATACAAGCTATTTGAGAACGAATTGAAGGTGGAAGGCATGACATTTCCAACACCGATTACAGACATTTCAAAGTTTGAAAAGGAGAACGATGTGTCCATTAACGTGTTTGGATATGAACATGATGTCGTTGTTCCCATACAACTCAGTCGAAACACCAGCGCCAGAGAAATCAACTTGCTTTTGATTAGTAATGACAAGACAAGACATTACTGCCTCATCAAGAATTTCAGCAGACTGATGGCTTATCGATCAAACCATCAGCATGCAGCTTTTTATTGTTTCAACTGTCTTCACGGGTTTATGCGACAAGATCTGTTAGATGAGCATCGCGAAGTGTGTGGCAAGCATGGCGCACAACGTTTATCATTTCCCAAGGAACCCTTCATCAAGTTCAAGAATGTAGCCAAACAACAGCGAGTCCCTTTTGTGATTTATGCAGACTTTGAATGCTTCACGAAAAAGCATGAAGAAGGAGACAGGTATCAGCATCATCGTCCAAACAGCTTTGCCTATGTGGTTGTGAGCCAGTATGATACACGTGCACCAGTCATGTATCGAGGAGACAATGCTGTGAAAGTCTTTTTAGACCATATGGTGAATGAGCGTGATCGTATTGTACATGGTTTACAACAGAAAAAGAAAATGGTGATGACTCATGAAGATGAAGAGCATTATAAGAACGCCACAGATTGCTACATTTGTCATGAGCCTCTAGGAGCAGATCATGTGAGAGATCATGACCATATCAATGGCAAATACCGTGGAGCTGCACATAGTCAATGCAATTTGCAATTTCGATTTCGAAAAGATCAGCAGGATGTTGAAGATTCTTTCATCATTCCTGTGTTTTTCCACAATTTACGAGGCTATGACAGCCATTTGATCATGGAAGAAATTGGAAAGTTCAAAGATGAAAGGATTACAGTCATTCCCAACACCGTTGAGAAATATATTGCATTCACCATGAGCAATCTGAAATTTACAGGCAGCTTTCAGTTCATGAGTACTTCTCTACAGAAGCTGGTCTCCAACCTGGCGGCAGAAGGGAAAGACAACTTTTATCACATGATGTCACACATTCACGATAGTGACCAACAAGATTTACTGTTGAGAAAGGGAGTGTACCCTTATGATTACGTGGATGAGCCATCCAAGTTTGCTGAAACACAACTGCCGTCCAAGGACAAGTTTTACAGTCTGCTCAGTGAAGAAGACATTAGCGATGAGGATTATGCGCATGCGCAGAAGGTGTGGGAGACATTCCAGTGTACTACATTTGGCGAATACCATGACCTGTACCTGAAATCAGATGTGTTGCTGCTGGCTGACGTGTTTGAAAACTTTCGTCACGTATGTCTCAACACATATGAATTAGATCCTGCTCACTACTATACAGCACCAGGCCTGTCGTGGGATGCCATGTTGAAAGCGACAAAGGTAAAATTGGAATTGATCAACGACATTGACATGTACCAAATGGTTGAACAAGGTCTACGTGGAGGAATATCTGTCATCACACACAAGTATGCGAAAGCAAATAACCCCTACGTAGCAGATTACGATCCCTTGAAACCAAACAACTATCTGATGTACCTCGACGCAAACAACTTGTATGGCTGGGCCATGTCGCAAAGCATGCCGGAAAGTGGATTTATGTGGGTGAGCGAGCCAGAATCCATTGACTTTATGGATGTGGATGAAGATGATGAGATTGGGTACATTTTAGAAGTGGATTTGGAATACCCATATGCAATCCATGATCATCATAATCACTACCCAGTGGTTCCGGAACGGAAATGTGTGAAAGTGGGAGAATTGTCAAAACATAGTCAGAAGCTGCGGAAAGATCTAAACATGAAAGGCAAACCTAGTGAAAAGCTCATTCCCAACCTGTGCGACAAGAAGAAATATGTGCTTCATTATAGAAATTTACAGCAATATGTCTCACTGGGATTGAAAGTCACGAAGGTGCACCGTGCCATCATGTTTGCACAGAGCAAATGGTTGGCAAAATACATCTCCTTAAACACGGAAAAGAGAAAGTTGGCCAAGAACCCGTTTGAGAAAGACTTTTTCAAACTGATGAACAACTCGGTGTTTGGTAAAACCATGGAAAATGTGAGAAAGCGCATAAATGTGGAACTCGTTCACCAGGAAAAGCGGTTCAAGAAACTTGTGGCCAAACCTTCCTTCCACAAATTTAGAATTTTCAACGAAGATTTGACCGCGGTACATTTGCGCAAAGTGGATCTGCTTCTGGATAAACCCATTCAAGTTGGGTTCACCATTCTCGACCTCAGCAAGGTGCTCATGTTCCACTTTCATTACAACTACATCATGACCAAGTATCCCAACGCCAAACTCTTGTTCAGCGACACCGACAGTCTATGTTATGACATAGAAACGGAAGATATCTACAAAGACATGCAGGAAGATGCCGACTTGTTCGACACAAGTGACTATCCCCCAGATCATTTCCTACATTCCAACGTGAACAAGAAAGGGCTTGGGAAAATGAAAGATGAGACGGTGGGCATTCCCATTGAAGAGTTTGTTGGACTTCGGCCGAAAATGTATAGTATGATGTATGGTGGGAAAGAAAAACATACGGCTAAAGGCATCACTCGCGCGTGTCAAAGACGGATGAAACATCAGCAGTATAGAGACAGTTTGTTCAACCAAACGCAAACGATAACCACAGGGCATATCATTCGAAGTCATGACCACCAGATTTTCTCGGAGAAGTTGAGGAAAGTGGCTCTCTCTCCCTTTGATGACAAGCGATATGTGATGAGTGATGGCTATTCCACTTTGGCGCATGGGCATTACAGTATATAAGGGGGAGACACTTCAGCTTTAGAGTCAGTTGAAGTGTGAACACTGAAGCGTCAACATGAAAAGATCTGCAACAACGGATATGGATACTCTTGCTGATACAGTCAAAGACATGAATGTGAAACATCCTGATACTACCATCAAGAAATTAAAAGTGGAGACGACGACGGCGACGGCACCAACACCACAGTCGTGGGATGGAATGCTTTCTCTGGGCAATGGAAAGTATATCAAGATTATGAAACAAAGTAATGAAGGTGTGATAAACATTCGCAAATACCTCAGAGATGAGGGGACTGGAAAAAACCGTCCAACGAAAAAGGGAATTTTGCTGACAATACCTGAATGGAAAACGCTGAAGAAGCAGGTGAAAGAAGTGGATAAAAGGCTTCGCAGACAAGACGACAAGTCATAACAAGGTAACAATCATGAATGCACTCATGTAGGACGATGGTGTTTACCTTAAAGTTAATGAGAGGAATGAAGTGATGATGGGTTCTCGGAGAAGTTCTGCTTATCGGTTTAAACCTGAAGTGTGGAAAGACTTTAAAAACATACCGCTTGAACCTGGGTTTAAACGCAGACTTGAAAATAAACTGGAAGTGACGGTGGCTGAATATGATTCTAAGATACGTGTGACATTCTGTAGAAATCTTTTACAGGATTATCCAAAGGATTATAAGGGAGTTGTGCCAGATACACCCTATGCACAGTTGATCTTCTTTGATATCAAGAACTGGCGCGCAGCCTTACGATTCCTAGAAGCGATACAACATCCGCTGTTCAACATCATCCGAGTATAAAATACCTGGACGAGATGGAAGACTATGTGTTGGATTATGAACCCATGACATATGGATTCTCATACATGAGAAACTTGTGTGATGATATTGTGCTACGACATTTTGGACAGTATCTCGTCCTATCGCTTGATGACCAATCCGTGTTGAAGGATCATCTAGACAAGGTGAGAATACCCGGCTTTCTCCTAGCAGTCTCAAATGAATTAGAAGTGCGTGTGACTGAGAACGGTCTAGACGTGTTTGTACAATTTCGCCAATATGACGAGCTTACAGAACACTACGACATCATCACCCTCAGCACAGTGGAATGGAACGCGCTGTTACAAGCATTGGATTGGAAAGAACCTAACGCTTGAATTCAAAGAGTATGAAATACAACTTATGCGGGGTACCAAATTCATTGAGCTGACACAACCTATGCGGCTGATGCGGCTGATAGACTTGGAAGAAGGATATGAACTGAAACTGTCTGAACATGTTACTGTGAAAGTGATAAAGTTTGGTGATGTGCGTTATGTAAGCTTTCATAGCATTTACAAATACGGGTATAATGTCTATGATACCTATATCAATTTAGATTCTAATGAATGGCATGCATTGATGAATGTATTGAAAAAATGACTGTGTTTGTAAATAAAAAGTTTGTAAATAGTGTAAATAGACTTTGTAGTTAAGAATTTTGTAAATAGTGTAAATAGACTTTGTAAATAAAAGTTTGTAGTTAAGAATTTGTAAATAGTGTAAATAGACTTTGTAAACTTTGTAAATAAAAGTTTGTAAACTTTGTAAATAGTGTTTGTAAACTTTGTAAATAGAACACAATAAACAAGACTGTTTGAAAACTTGGTTTGTTTTATTTAACAACAACAACTTAACTAATATAACAACAACAACTTAACTACAACTTAACTAATATAACAACAACAACATTAATAAAACAATGGTTTATAATGTCTATATACAAAATCCTTTACAATAAAATCACCATCCTTTCTTTTTAATATATTCACAATATCAAACATACTCTGACCTCGAGCTCTATGTAATATATAATATACACAATAAAAACCACATGACGATGATATTGGCGTTTGTAATGAGATAGAATTATACATATAGTCATTTCTTAAAAACATGTCTAAACGATCATCGAGAGGGAACAGTCCATAAGAGTCAAAATATTCCACAGGGTCTTTATCATAATACACTGCCACCCAATGTTCTCCTGGTTCATCTTGATCGTCTGTGTTGATGACATAGGCGCCGCGTTGTAAAGATGGTAACTGG